>CANXYC011327274.1:0-20321 GCA_948193065.1 Aleurites moluccanus
TTGTTTTGCTTAAGCTATATTAAGCTTATTTGTGTATGCATGCCATATAGTTTATTTAATGGGTTCTTCGTGGTATTGGTAGCAATAGCATCACCCATACCCTAGGACCGTCATGGCTCCTAAGTTGGGCTGTGACACAAAGGCTGAAGGAAGAAGAAGAAATGGGTGATTAGGTTTAATTTTGGCTTATATATGAATGGTATAATTGTGTAAATTAGAGTAATGGTGCATTTGGTATGAAATAAGCATCCATCCATCCATTTTACATACTTTTTCTCCATTGGTCCATCCAAAGTCAAGCCAAACCAGTAACATACAGATTGCCCACACCAAATCATAACCTTAAGGGCAAAAATCCAATAAATTGAGCCTACGATAGCTAAAATGCACCCGATCGATCCAACCGTCTGATTTTCCATCATTTGATCCAACGGCTATATTTAATCAAGCCTAAACTATTATCATAAGATCATACACATCCTATAATCCCATATTATGAGTAAAATTACCATAAGGCCCTTAGTACACTCCAAAACCCCTCAAACACCTCAATTGAGCTGTTTACCCGAAATTGTCTTCAACCGGGTTTATTTTTTCATTTAATTCTCAAATAAATAAAATAAAACCATTTACATACACTTTTATTCTTTCCTTTACTCAAATATACTGTTAAATTTATAAAACCTTGAAAAATTGAAAAATTACCATTTGGTCCCCCGTTCACCAAAAATTCCAACTTTCCCGATTTAGTCCTAACTGACTCTAAACCAATTCTATGTCTAAAATTAGGTCATATAACATGCATAAATATAAATTTCATGCATAAACATATCATATTAACATATTATAAAGAAAGAAAAAATTTTCCCCTAAGGGTCCCTATAAGGGTCTAGGCTGAGGTGTTACACTACGACCTCCCTATACAGCAGGCTCCTTAGGAACCCCTACTAGCTGCATAGGAGCCGTTGCCACTGGAACTGCCTCTGGTGCCACAGGTGGAGGCACTACTGCTCGAGCTGGTGGTGGGGTTACATGCTGACACTCCAACCTCAAATCAACCATCTCTCTACGTAACTCCATCAATCCCCTCATCATATCCACTCTCCAGGGGTCATCGCCCAGCTCTGTATCCTCTGAACTTTGTCGAGATCTGGAAGAACCCTCTAAAATTGCAATCTCCATCACCGAGGACTCATTAGAGGCAACCTCTACCTCACGGGTATCTCTGTCCCTATCGTCGGACATCTCTATAATCTGTCGGGAAAAACGAAAACATACTCAAAATATGATAGGAATGCAGAATAATAACATATAACAGATGATAACAGCAAAAGATGTCAAAGGAAATCCTATGCTCTATGGTATACTTAATTCTACCCCATTATGTACTTAGTCACTATTCCTCTGTAATTCAAGTACTATTCATTTGTAACCTAAAATCCACTGTCTGTAACCTAGAGCTTTGATACCACCTCTGTCATGATCCGTTTTCAGATCTCGATGGTCCTAGGATGCAGGAGATGCCAATGGCGACTGACACCCATAGAACCCAGTATCATATGCATAATCTATAACCATCAATTAATTATCAGTATTACTTAGTTACCATCCATTCTGTTATTCTGCAATTCATTCTGTAATCTAGTACAAATGGTTGTGATAGTCAATATATCATATCATATAATCACCATATAACTCATAATATCATCACATACATATATACATGTTCATTTCCTAGCTAACTCATACATACCCCATGGAGCAGCTAGATTATGAACATCAAAATAATACGAAATTAGAATATACACATCAAAATAGCTAGCAGAAATCCTCGGATGATAGACAATAGGATTTTGCAATCTACTCCTCTCCTGAAATGGGTAAACAAAGAAAAAGTGAATATATAAGATACTCAGTGAATCTATATGCATCATCAAATAAACAATAAGTTGTCACGACCTAACATGGGAGCTGTGACGGTCCTAGGGTACGGGTGTTGCCTAAGCTACCAGTATCACAAAGAACCCAAATAACTGTACTATATGACATGCAATTCAATAACAAGCTTAATATAGCTTGACAATTCTATAAAAATTTGGACAGCATCTCCTTTGTATAAGGATTATGCCCAGCTGAAAAACATGCAATAAACACTTCCATTATATACTTCAACATCTATCTCAAATCAATGATCCCTCTGGATCTCCAATATCAACTCAGTATAAACATATCTGTATATCATATCATTTCCATACATATCATATCATATATATCCATAGTATTATCATTATGCAAAACCATAAAGATGCAATCACACACATATATATACATGCCACTCCTTAATTTACAGTACCATTGAACCTCTATACTATATAATATTTACATATGCTTTTGGAGCTTGATATTTACATGATCAACTAGTACAATTCCAAGGCAGGAGTAGGAGATGCCAATGGATTGCGTGCCTCACTGCAAACCTGAAAATTGTAAACCACTAAGGGAGTGAGTATAAAAATACTCAATGAATCCAAATGTATAAAAATGCAGTAAATGATCATGAAAAAATGGTTGCCCATATATGGCCTGTAGAATGAATATAAGATAGCAAATAGATAATAAAACAAGTATCTGTATAAGTGTCAATATAGGTATCCATAAAAGAATCCATATAAGTATCTAGATACATATCCATATAAGTATCTAGATACACATATCCATATAAGATTCCAATGTACAAGATAACAAACATATGATATAACAAGATTGGGTTATTTCTGAAATTCAGTATTCAACACTATCATAAAGTGCACTAGGGAATATAACATCCCTTCCTATTAAGGGTCCATAAACACATTAACCACGTATGGGATATTTTCCCTACGACTAGAGAATATAACATCCCACTCTAGCAAGGTTCCCTAAAACATAGTGTGCACACAGTCGATGGAATTTACCCTTTATACCATAGAAATAGCCCTGTCATAATATCATATGAGTGTGTCTTCAAATAACAACAAATATAGCATATTTATACCTCATATAGTAGTAGAACGATCATATATACATATATGAAGAATAATAGAAGAAAATTGGAAGATGTCAAAAAAATACCCGGCGGGGTCCAGTTGCGCTGCCGCAACTGGCACTCGCCGTTACGAGTCCATTTTAAGATTTTTGAGCAGTTTCTGGTTAACTATGTTGCCAAAGGATTTAGGTGGACCATGAGGTACCATTTTGAAGCTTAGGTCGAGACTAGATGATTGGGCCAAGTGGTGGCCCAATTGGCATTCTAGATTTCATTTTATGGCCAGGCAAAGTTTAGGTCATTTTAGGTCGTTTCGGTGGGCTTATTTATGGGCCAATTTACACTGTATATGATTTTAGGTATCAAACTTTATTTTTATAGATCAAATGAAATATTATAGCATATATGATGCAAATCATGCATGATTATATATAAGGACTCACCTCTATCACAATCTAATCACTTTTTCCCTAATTCAGTGATCCCGAGCCCTAGTCGGCCCGCCGCTCGACACTCTGAGCTGGAGTATTCGACGATTCACCTATTATCACAAATAACACTCCAGTAAGATGTAAAATCATCATAAAACATGATATTCACACAAAAACACATCAAGCATACATATTATGCTCTATAAACCTCACATTGCACATTTTACACAATTTCCATTCCTTTATGCTATAAACCCATTCTATCATCACATATAGCATACATTTCACATATTCATCAATATTTTACCAAGTTAAGAACTCATATATACTTGGTTCATCATTTCATATTAAGCATATGCTATATTCAACCTTAGCTTTCAAGTACTCAAATCAATCATCTTTCATACATCTAAACTTATACATTTTCAACACTTTATCATATTCAAACTTTACTTTACTAATCACATTAGCCTAACACCTTAAACTAACAAAGTCCATATTGACCAACTTAAATAGAATTCATTCCTTTCATCCTTTTTTCAATGCCATTCCATCAAATAACCTATATAAGTATCAAATGTATAACATTTAGGCATTTAAACCTATTAAACATCAAAAGACAAAACACCATTTAAGTTCATCATATTCGGACAAAACATAATTCCATTCAAATGGATTCTTTTCCATCATTTATCCATCAATTCATTATATACATATCAAATACACTTCATTCCATCATTTAAACCTATAAAATCATCAAACATCAACCTAACCCTAAGCACCTCATATTTGGCCAAGCTTGATTTCCATCCAAATCAATTTGTTTCAATCATTTAACCATCAATTCATGCTATACACATCAAATAAACAACATTTGAACAAAATAATTCATCAAAATCATACTTTGATTCAAAGTTCTTCCTATTAGGGTTTCAATCCAACTTTTTGAATTCTAACCATACAAAATATGTTTTGATCACTAATAAACATTAAATAACATCTTACAAACATAATTGAATCAAAAGAATTCCAAAACCAACAACTTACCAAAAGTTCTTCAAAAACTTCAATGGATTAATTTGTCACTTTTTCTAGTTTTTCCTTGGATTCTATGGTTATATTTGTGTTTAGGATGATGGAGTTAACATGTTTCCATCAAAGATTGAAAGAAAACAATAAGAAATGGTGGTGATTAAGGTTGGGCGAAATGGTGGATGAAGAAAGAGAAAAGTTGCTGCAATTTTATAAGGAAGATGATGAACAATGAAGGGGTGGGAAAAATCAAGTTAAATATCAAAGGAATAATCCTATGCTTTAGGTTTATGGTACATTTGGTGAAACCTAACTATCCAACCATCCATTTCTTTATCTTTTCATCCAATGGTTAGATTTAATCAAGCCTAAAATGATACCATAAGGTTGCATACACTATATAACACCATATTGCAAAGGAAAAGACCAAACTGCCCTTAGTTCAAATAAAACACCTCAATCGAGCAGCTTGCTGGGAATTATTTCAACCGGATTTAATTCTCCAACAATAATTCAAATAAACTTAATAATATCATTTTCATGTCCTTAAATTCTTTTCTACTTTCAAATATAGTGTTAATTCCATAAAAATTCGAAGGAGTGTGAAATTACCATTTTGCCCCCAGTTCACCAAAAATTCAAAATTACCCGATTTTGTCCTAACAGCCTTTAAACCACTTCTATGCATAAAATCAATTCATATAACATGCATATCTATCAATTTCATGCATAAACACATAACATTCATAAGTTTAAAAGAAAGAAAAAAATTTCCCCCTAAGTTTCCCTTTTAAGGTTCAATGTTAGGTTTAGGCTGAGATGTTACAATCTATCCCCCTACAAATAAATTCATCCCCGAATTTATTTTAAAGCTATAGGGTAGAATAAAAACCTAACTCCTGGAAAAAGGTGGGGTACTTATGTCTTATCTTAGTCTCACTTCCCAAGTATATTCCTTTATACCTCTGCTATGTCATAATACTTAAATCATAAGAATACTCTTATTTCAAAACTGTCTGATTTGATGATCTACAATCTGAATTGAAATTTCTTCATATGACAATACTTCATCAATTTCAATCTCCTGGAATTGAAGCATATGGTCACCTACTATAAATTGCATATCTTTTCTCTTTGAATCTGTGTAGCTCTTCAGCTTGTTGAAAGTAGTCTTTATTCTCTGTGGAATAATGGGGACTTTCTCCATTGTCTCTTTGATCAGATCTGGCCCCTTTTATTGCTTCTCACCCGGTTCCACTCAACATACCGATGATTTGTATTTCCTATCTTAGAGAGCCTCATATAATGCCATTCCAATGGTTGAATGATAGTTATTGTTATAGACGAACTCTATCAGTGGTAGAAAATGATCCCAACTACCTTTTAAGTCTAGCACACATAATCTTAATATATCCTCCAGTGTCTGAATAGTTCTCTCTGTCTGTCCATCTGTCTGAGGATGAAACGTTGTGCTGAAATGCAATGTAGTACCCAATGCCTCCTGGAATTTCTGCCAAAATCTGAGGTGAACTGAGTACCTCTATCTGATATGATCACTGATGGAACCCCATACAACCTTACAATCTTATCCACATAGAGTTGGGCATACTGTGCAGCTATGTAGGTTGTCTTTACTTCTAAAATGTGAACTGACTTTGTCAATCTATCCACTATCACCCATACTGAATCATACCCTTTTTGTGTCTTTGGCAAACCTACCACAAAATCCATAGTGACTTGGTCCCATTTCCACTCTGCTAGTTGAATTTCCTGAAGCAAACCTGAAGGTTTCTGATGTTCAAATTTTACCTACTAACAGGCTAGGCATTTGGAAACAAACTCTGCTACATCACCCTTCATGTTAGGCCACCAATAAAATTCTTTCAAGTCATGGCACATCTTTGTCACCCCTAGATGAACTGTATAAGGAGAATAATGAATCTCCTTCATAATATGCTCTCTGTACCCTTTGACATTAGGAATACACAATCGGCCCTTACATTTCAATATATCTCCCTCAATAGAAAAGTCACGTGCTTTACCATTCTGAACCAAGTTTATGATCTTTACACACTGTGGATCCTCATTCTGGGAGTTCTTTATCTCATCTATCAATAGTGATTTCACCTAGAACTGGGCTATTAATACTATTTCCTGCCCCAGTGATTCCAAGTCCAAAGTTAAACCATCAGCCATTAACTCCCGTAATTCTTGTACCAGTAGTCTTTCTGTAGCAGTCACATGGGATAGACTTCTCATTGATTTTCTATTAAGGGCATCTGCTACCATATTTGCTTTCCCAGGGTGATATAGAATCTGACAGTCATAGTCTTTTAACAACTCAACCCATTGTCTTTGCCTCAAATTCAGTTCTTTCTATTGCAGGATGTACTGGAGACTCTTATGATTGGTGTAAATCTCACATCTCACCCCATACAAGTAATGCCTCTAATTCTTTAAAGCAAAGATCACTGCTGCCATTTCTAAATCATGGGTGGGATAGTTCACCTCATGTTTCTTTAATTGGCGGGAAGCATAAGCAATCACATTTCTATCTTGCATCAATACACAACCTAAACCAATCCTTGAAGCATTGCAGTATATAGCAAAACTGCCTGCCTCATAAGAAAGAGTCAACACTAGTGCAGTGGTCAAACAGGCTTTAAGAGTCTGAAAACTCTTTTCGCATTCATTATTCCATTGAAACTTCTCATGTTTCCGGGTTAACTTTATCATTGGTGCATCAATTCTAGAAAAGTCTTTAACAAACCTGCGGTAGTAATCTTCCATACCAAGAAAACTCCGGATATCTGTAACTGTAGTGGGACGTGGCCAATTAGCAACTGCTTCTACTTTTTGTGGATCCACCTTTATCCCATCTCTGTTAACAACATATCCCAATAATACAACCTCTGTCAATCAGAACTCATGCACCGGATCACACAAGAACTCCGAAGTTAAACGTGCTTGGGCAAGAGTAATACTAAGATGGGTGACCTCTTGGGAAGTCCTCGTGTTACACCCTTCTAATTTTACATTTAAAGAATTTTTTTTGCATACAGCTGATTATTCTGTAATAACTACAATGAGATTTCAATATGTTCTTTATGTTCCTCTCTACTCTATGTTCTGAAAACAATCTTTGCAATGTGTTCACCTTTTATCCGCAATTGATGGTACCCTATCCTCAAATCTATTTTGGAGAAGGAACAAGCTCCCTGTAACTGGTCAAACAGGTCATCAATCCTAGACAAAGGATACTTATTTTTCACTGTCACTTTATTTAATTGCCTATAATCAATACACATCCTAAGTGATCCATCATTTCTCTTTACAACAAGACTATTGCTTCCCAAGATAAACTATTGAGTCAAATAAAACTTTTATCACATAACTCCTATAACTGCTTTTTCAACTCTTTTAGCTTTGATGGTGCTATCCGATATGATGGAATAAATATGGAATCAATACCAGGATATACCTCAATTTCAAACTCAATCTCTCTCTCTGGTGGCAGTCCTAGAAGATCATCTGAAAATATATCTGTAAACTCCTTTACTACTGGAATATGTTCTAACTCTTTGGATACCCCTGCCGTATCAACCACTGTTGCCAAGTAAGCAATATATCCCTTTCTCATCACTCTCTTTATCTGTACTACAGACACTAATCCAGATATGTGATTGTTAGCCTCCCCCTGAAAAATGAACTTTTCCTGTCCATTGGGTTGAAATTTTTATCCTCTTTAATGCACAATCAATCGTAGCTTTATGATCAGTCAACTAATCCATATCCGGGTTAACATCAAATTCCAATATAAGTAACTCAATTTATTCAACAGGTAAATATCTTTCCCAGATTTTCATATCGCAATTATCATACTTATACTCTACAATATCTTTATCTCCTATTGGTGTGGCTATCTATAAGGGAACATGTAAAGGTTTTCTACCAAACCTCAATTTCACAGCAAAAAAAAAAAAAAAGTGACACAAAAGGATAGGTTGCACTCGAATCAAATAACACAAAAACTACTATATTATGCACAGAAAATCATACCTATGACTATCTAATGTGATCCCTGGGCCTGCTGTGAAGTAACTGTAAACACTCGCTCCTGGCCCCCTACCAGCTATTGACTGTTCCCCTATTGGACTCTATTCTGCTGGTCTGCCTTTACCTGTACCCTCTCTACCCCTCTGCACTGATGGCTGGGAAAATCCTGCCTCTGGAGGCTATAAAGTTCTGGACAAGGGACAATCTCTGAAGAAATGTCCAAACTTTCCACATCTAAGGCATGCCCCTGTCTTAAGATAACATATCCCTGAATGTCTTCTCCAGCAACAAATACATACGGGCATTGCTAGCATCCTCTAAACTGGTCTACTATGGCCTCGAAAATATCTAGGAACAGGAGGCCTCATACCAATACCTCCCACAATGTTACTTTCCCATAAACCCTCTGTCAAAAACCTATTCATCATTTGTTTGAATTCTTCCCAATCCATTGGATCATTACTGTGAATATTTCCATCAATATGTTCTTTAAACCAGGTAGCAGCATCTTTTTCCAGTAATAATCCCACTAGCTCTACAGTCCTAGCATCAGAACAAGGCAGCATATGAATTATTCTGTCAACCCTATCAATAAAGTTACTAGGGTCAGTACCATACTCCCCTGCAAAAGTGGTTAGTTGTAGTCTCATGAACTCCCTAACATTTACACCACCCTTTGGGATAATTCTACGTGCTCTGCCCCCCTGTAATGTTGTTGGCTCTCTCTGAGGTATTGGTGGCACTATAGGTTGTACCACTAGCTGTACTGGAGGTGGTGGTGGCTGTATCACTAACTATACTGGAGGTGGTGGTGGATGTACCACTGCAGGCTATGCTACAATATAAGTCTGAATGGTTTGTAAAAGTTCCTGTCTCATTTTCTATAGGTCCTGTCTCCAAGGTGCATCTCTCATCTGATCAGACTCTGTACATCTCCATGACCTAAATGGCTCAGACTGAGTCCTCTATGTAACAGATGCATTAAAAATAACCTCTGCTTCCTCTCTAGGTCCATGATAATCATCCCTCTCACTAGACCTAGCACGTCTAGTTCCCCTCTCTGACATCCTAGCACACTGTACAAATCAACATATAAAAGAATGTTCATATCATAGATACGCAAAATTTCAAACAAAGATGAAGACTTGTCATTTTTGACGATATATGAACATCCTAGATTCCATGGTACTTCTATTACTATTTGTATGCAAACACTACAGGTTATGTAAACCTTTAGCTCTAATACCACTTTTGTCACGACCCAACTTGGGAGCCGCGACGGTCCTAAGGTACAGAGGTTGCTTAAGCTACCAGTACCACGAATAACCCAAATGACTGAACTATATGGCATGCAATATAATAACAAGCTCAATATGGCTTGACAATTTAAAAATTTGGGCAGCATCTCCTTTATATAAGGATTATGCCCAGCTGAAAAACATGCAATAAACACTTCCACTATATACTTCAACATTTATTCTCAATCAATGATCTCTCTGGATCTCCAATATCAACTCAATATAATCATATCTGTATATTCAGTCATTTCCATTCATATCATATATATATACCCATTAAGATGAAGTGAGAGAAAAATTTATTCCACATCTATGGTTTTATTTTTTTATTATATCCATCGCATGCTTAAAGTTGGAAATCTATACTATGAATACCATCTCATGCTTAAAGTTGGAAATCTAGCCGATCAAGATGATTCATGACAAAATTCTACTTGAAGTTCAGTTCCCTCATATTAGTCCTTGGAAATTTAAAAATCTCAAACTAAAACTATGTCGTGTCCTCGGAAAGTGTCAATGTTGTGTCCTTGGTGTGCTCCTACTATCTCCCAAAACCAAATAATATATATATATAATTTTTTTGACATGTATGGAGCCATGTTTGCTGCATTTCAGGTTTGTATCAATGTCAGAGAAGCGTCTGACATGAATATACCTCCAAACAGAACTATTGCTGCTTCATAGACTCAAATGTAATAACATGAATACATTAATGTAGTTTAAAGTCCGTAAACATCAACTATTTAATCTTTTCATTTGAAATTAAGTAATTTTGGCAGTTAATTATTGGAGAAAAGTGAAAAAAACTACCCTTACATAACTCTTCCTCAAATGCTATATAGGAGGTTTTGGAATGGGTCATTCGAATTCAGAAACTCTCTCAAATGCTATATAGGGAGAGCTTTGCTGATATAGGATTGTATTTCTAATTTTTACCCTGTACTTAATGGCAAAATCACTTAATTTGGAGGGAAGGATCAAACAGTTAATGTTTTCAAAACTTAAAGACTAACATATGTTTTTTCAAAAAATAGGGACTGACTGTATATCAGGTTAAATCTAAAAGGGTAATAGTAATTTGCTTCATACTAACGCATATAATTGCACTCATTTGAAAGTATTGTGTATTTTTCAGACAATTCCTGCTACAGGTAGTTCTTCTAAAATGGCTACTGCACAAAGATTTCAATCTGTAAGTGAATTAAAATTCAGCTCATCTTTATGTAGTTTATACAGTTTGTCTTTTGTGTGGGATTGGAAGTCCTTTGATTGTCCATCATATAATTATATATAACTATTAGAGCATGTTTAATACACCCTAAGATTAGGAACAAAATCCAATTCTTGTAATAGGATTCCAATTTTATGCGCTGAAATACAAATAATCTAAATTTTTTCTATTATTTTACATTTGAATAACTCTAATTTCTATTAATATGATATATATTTTTAAGTATAATTATTAATTTAATCAATAAAATTCTATTTAATTATTTAACAAATAAACTTGGAAATGCTGTCTAAAATTTTAGAATCATATTCCACTTAAATTCCGATTCCAAAGTGTATCAAACAAACCCTAAGTATAATTATTAATATCTACTCGTACCATATGTAAAAGCATGTGATAAGGGGTTTTGATGGGGAAAAGCTCTTTAAAAAAAAAAAAAAAAAAAAAAAAAAAAAAAAAAAAAAACTATTAGGGTAGGGATGCTTGAACTTGAGTATATTTCCATACTTCCATATGAAAAGCTAAACCTATTTGTACATGCTATTAATCAGTGGCCTCTCAGTTCAAAATGTAATATATTTTATTTTGGATTCATGGTTTTCCTCTGCGTATTATCACATATTTCATGTTTTTAGGTGACTCTTAGTGAAACTTTTTTGTTCAATTGGGGAATTGATTGTCAATAGAAAAGCTTTTACACAATTTTTTTTTGAATAAGGATTCAAAATTTTTAAACAATTTAAATAAAATAATTTTCAAAAGTACTATTAGTTAAAATTACACAATTAATAGAATGTATTATTTTAAATTTTTTTTTATTGAAAACACAAATGAAATAAAATTTTGAGAAAAGTAAAATTTTTCTTTTTATGTTCATTTGTTTTTATCTTTCTATTATTGTGTTGATGTTTTCATTTCATCTCTTCATATCTATTTATTTATTAAATTTGTTAGCTCTTTCATTGTTGAAATATTAAAAGAAAGCCAATGAAACAAATGGTATCAATAATCTTTTTAATATTAAAACTTAGGTACATAGACCTATTCCTTAGTATTCTTTTGAATTTCTAACCCGAGCTTTGTCTTTATACACTTTGGTCTATTCTATTTCAAAATTAGCAAATTTAAACCTTAAAGGGTTGTAATAAATTAATATTTTAGTTTACAAAACTATGAATTCCTTTGCTAGAATTCATTCCTTGATTCTTTAAATTAGATTGCAGTTTAACCCTAAAGTGTTAAAATTTAGAACACTTTAGTTCCTAAATTATTCAATCTTGAATTTTACATTGATGGTAATATAGAGAATATAATTGTTCATTTTGAAACATGTTAATGTACATAGATATAAAAAGAAATAAAATTAGTCGTTTGAAAACAAAAGCTTGATTGTAAAAATAGATTGATCTTCTTTCCTAATTTAGATTCACTCTCTTGTATATATACATGTATAAAGTGTTTCAATAAGATATATAAAATATTTCTCATTCTAGTACATGGTACTAGAGCACTGAGGGTTTGTATCTATTCTTTTCTTCTCTGTTCTTTTCCCAAATCTCTTAAATGTATATTTATAGGATACTGTTGAGTTCAAAAAAGTTACAAGTATTTTTCTCCAACCCTTAATCGATATTTGGTGTATGCTGATGTTATTTTCTTCTAGAATACTTTTTTTTTTTCTCTGGCACTCCAAGTTATGATAGTTAGGGAATCTATATTGTCCATCAAACCACCTCTCTTGTGCCTTTTGCTTCCCTTCGCCTCCTATTGTTCATGTCTATTCACAGATATCTGAGACAATTGACTCACGCCCTCCACCTGCTTCTTTGTCATTATATTCAGTCTCCATCGCTTTTGATCTAAATCTCAATCTTCCAATTGCTCTTCGTAAAGATAAACGTTAGTGCACTTATTCTTTTTCTTCTTGTGTATCATATAATAGTCTTGTGACCTTCTCTCGTTGTTTCATATCTTATTTAGACTCTATTTCTATTCCTAAAACTATTGTTGAAGCTTTGTCTCATCATGGTTGGCATGCTGCTAAGATAGAGGAAATGATAGCTTTAGATACTAATGGTACATGGGATTTGGTATCTCTTCCTTCAGATAAGAAAGTTATTAGTTGTAAATATATGTTTTTGGTTAAAGTTAATTCTGATAGTTCTGTGGCTTATTTAAAAGCTTGTCTAGTTACCAAAGGGTACACTCAAACTTATGGGGTTGACCACTCAAATACATTCTTCCCTGCGGTCAAATTAACTTATGTCCGATTATTTATATCTCTGGCAGCCACTTACAATTGGCTATTGCATTAATTGGATATCAAGAATGCTTTTCTTCATAGTAATCATCAAAAGGAAGTCTATATTGAGCAATCTTCTAGTTTTATTACTTTGGGGGAGTCTGGTAAGGTTTGCAGGCTTAGGAAATCGTTAAATGATTTAAAACAAAGTCCTTAAGTTTAGTTTGAAAAATTTAGTGAGGTAATTCAAGAGTTTGGGATGCAGAAAAGTAAATGTGATCATTCTGTATTTCTATAAACAATCTGCAACTGGTCTTATTTTGTTAGTAATATATGTGGATGATATTATCATCACTGGGAGTGACACTACTGTCATATTATCTCTTAAATCATTTTTGCAAACTCAATTTCATATAAAAGAATTGGGAATGTTAAAGTACTTTTTGGGGATTGAAGTTTCGAGATATAAAAGAGGTATTTTCTTCTCTCAAATGAAGTATATTTTTGATTTATTAACAGAAACTAGGAAATTAGGTACAAAGCCTTAATACACCAATGACTTCGAATCTACAACTTATTGCGAATAATGGTGAATTATTTGTAGATCCTGATGTATAGGAGATTGGTTGGAAAATTGAACTATCTGATAATGACTTGTCCTGATATTGCATACTCTATTAATGTAGTGAGTCAATTTATATCATCTCCGACTGTTAAGCATTAGGAAGCTTTAGGACTAATTTTATACTGCTTAAAAGGAGCTCCAAGACATGGTATGTTGTATAGCAACCATAGACATACAAATATCAAATGTTTTATAGATGCAGATTGGGCAAGTTCTAAGGTAGATAAGAGATCAACTACATGATACTGTATTTTTATTGGAAGAAATTTAGTATCATGGCGAAGTAAGAAGCAAAATATAGTTCCTTGATACAATGCCGAATTAAAAGATAGAGCTATGACACAGTCTATCTGTGAGATTATGTGGATACATTAATTGTTAGATGAAGTTGGTCTTAAGACCTGCCTCCCTGCTAAACTATGGTGTGATAATAAAGCTACTCGCCATATTGCTTCGAATCCTGTATTTCATGAACGAACCAAGTATATCGAGATAGATTATCACTTTGTTCGTAAAAAGTTTCAACATAAAATCATCTCTATTGAATATATCAAAATAAGGAAACAGTTAGGAGATATCTTCATAAAAACTTTGAATAGAGCTCGGGTTGATTATATCTATAACAAGCTGGGCATGATCAATGTCTATGCTCCAACTTGAGAATGAGTGTTAATATACATAGATATAAAAGGAAATTGAATTAGTGGCTGATAACAAAAGCTTGATTGTAGGAATAGATTGATCTTCTTTCCTAGTCTAGATTCATTCTCTCTTATATATATACATGTATAAAGTGATTCAATAAAATATAGAAAATATTTCTCATTCTATTACAAAATAGTAAGGATCTAAGTGTATATTAAAGTAAATTTCAAAGAGGTTTTTGGGTAATCAACATTTACAAAATGGATTTGATTGAAGAAGACAGAAAAATTCACAAAGATGTGGTTAAATAAGTGGAAGGATACATGGAAAACGCAATAAAATGCATTCACCATAGTTAATGAATTTTCATTGACAATAATTATTGAACTAGTAATTTCCATACCTGTTATGTAATGGCATAATGTTAAATATTGACTCGTGCAAAAAACAAAACACAAGACAACGAAATATTGCGTGTTTCTTGCACACATTGTAAGGGGCCTTGGTTAATCAGTTCTATACTAGAGGGTGCTTTAAGGCTTTTGGTGCCAGAGATAGGACAATATTGATATATTAAATAGATAAATATTGTATTAAATAAATAATACGTAAAACTAATAAATTAGTGTGTATAATATAAATAATATTAAATAAGAAACTTTTAAGAAAATAAAATTCTTCAATATAAATATTTACTTATATTTCCTTTATTATAGTTATTTTTAATATAAATAAATAAATAATTGTAATACTTTAGTCTCTACCTGTTAACTGGATCGAATCAACTCGTACTTCGACCTCTAGTTCGGATGTTGAGTCAGTGACCCAGCAAGTTGCGGGTTCGTCTCGGCTTGGACTGGCTTCAGCTAGGTTTGGATCTGGGTTGGGATTGTTTGGACTGGCTTCAGTTAGGTTTGGGTTAAATTGCCTGTTTGATTGGGTCAAAAGTCAATTTGACTGGATCAAACCGGGTTGATCCAATTAAAAAAAAAAATCGCAAAGCCTTGCTAACTACTATTTCAAATTAGCCAACGGCAAATTCTGCCCTTTTTTTATTTGGAAAAACTAAATATATATATATATATATATATATATATATATATATATATATATATATATTTTAAATTTCCTGTCCACATTTCACAATTCTCTAATTCTGTTTCAATTCTATGCTTCTGTAATTTTCCAAATTTTTAATTCTCCTAATCATCTTAATCCCAATTTATAAATTTCCAATTCTCACAATTCTCAAAAATAAAATATTAATAAGCTCTAATTCTCAAATTTTGATTATCTTCAATTCAATATTTTTTTCCACTCTAAACTATCTTTTCCTATAACCAAAGTATCAGTCAATTGCAAAATGCCTAGTGGCATATCATTAAAATCAAATATTTTCAAGCTTCGCCTGCAAGAGGCAAAAGCACGAATGATGGAAATTTGAAGGTTGAAGGCAATTATTGTGAAAAGGAATTCAAGCAACAATTAAAATGGTACGTCCCAAATAAGAATTTGGGAATATGTGGAATTGATACTACCGCATCAAGCTTTAAAGATCACTACATAGGTATTGGGGATAATTATATTTAAAAAAGGTATCTGAATTACATGAGTATTAATTCCTCTCCGAGTAGAAGTACTAAAGTTTAAGGCCAATATTTTTTCTCCCATTAAAAGTAGAAAACTAAATATACTTTTAGAAAATTAGCTCATTTAAAATTTATATGCTTTTTTATTAGAATAAAATTTAAGTTTTATTGTACTTAGTTGAACAAATAATATTATATACAATTAATTAACTTAAGTTTGTAAATATTTTTTTTTAATTACTGTCCATGGTAATTACATTATGTCGGGCAATTTAAATTTATTTATTAACACTTTACTAATTTAATTTTATATATAAATAAAATTTCATAATTTATATTTTTTTATAAAAAAATATTATATTAATTATTATTAAAGTTCATAGGCTCATATATATATATGGATTTATAAGTGATCAAGTCTTGTAATCCTCTTGTATAAAATCAATTGACTTATACTAAATCTAACATTCACTCACTTATAAATCTTTTATATATTTTATTATTATTTCATGTGAAATATTTTTTCCAACAATTATTTTTCAAAATAATATAACATTTTGATAATAAAATAAATAAATAATTAATTTTAAAAATATTCAAATATTTAAATATTTAAATAATTTTCAAATTTAAAAGTTAAAATACAAAAAAAAAATTAAAATTAAAAATATATTTTTTCATTGGAAACTTGAATAGACCCTAACTCGAAACCAACTAGGGTTAATTAATTTTAGGTTAGGGCCCGAGTCATATCTACTAATAATTAGGCATAACCATGTTTCCGGCTAGTTTTGGTTTTGGAACTAGTAATTTCGATTTAGAAAGGAGGAGAATTGGAATAAAACATGTGCCTTTACAATTTCCGAAATGGAGTTAGTTCTAGTTCTAACTTGTTTTCAATTATGATTCCGGTTCCTGTTCCAAATTATCGATTTGAATATTAATTTTTTTGGTTAATTATAATACCCTTTAGAAAATATAATTGCCAAGTTTGAATGTGATTCATTTTGCAATATGAGGTTAAGTAGTTTTGGATTTATTATATGAATATATTTGGGGCCATAAGTAAATTTATTTATTCTAGAATGTTCCAAAATTAAAATTTCAAGAATGTTTTTATGTCTTTAAAATCAAGTAAAAAAAAAACTAAAATAGTTTCTCATGTGTTTTATTTTAATTATTTAAAATTTTTTATAAAATTTTTATAAAATTATATTTTAATAGTAGTTTTGGATTTATTATATGATTATATTTAGGGCCATAAGTAAATTTATTTATTCTAGAATGTTCCAAAATTAAAATTTCAAGAATGTTTTTATGTCTTCAAAGTCAAGTAAAAAAAAAATCAAAACAGTTTCTCATATGTTTTATTTTAATTATTTAAAATTTTTTATAAAATTTTTAAAAAATCATATTTTAATAGTATTTGATGTAATGAATCTATTGATATATTTTTTATACTAAATAAAAATTATTTAGACAGTTAAAAATGTATTAAAAATATATTAAATTTAGACTGTTAAATATAATACATAAAATTTCTAATACATTTTTTTCTGCCCAAATGATTTTTGTTTAGTATAAAAAAATATATCAATAAATTTATTATATCAAATACTATCAAAATATAATTTTTTAAAAATTTTATAAAATTTTATAAA
The DNA here is from genome assembly GCA_948193065.1 of Aleurites moluccanus. NCBI lineage: Eukaryota > Viridiplantae > Streptophyta > Magnoliopsida > Malpighiales > Euphorbiaceae > Aleurites > Aleurites moluccanus. Next base: position 17,836 of record CANXYC011327274.1, read on the forward strand.
TAATTAAAATAAAATACATGAGACTCTGCTGTGTATCCTTCAAAAAAAAAATCCTCCCTGTTCTTACTTGCAAAAAAAGAGACTATTTATTGATAACTTTTACTTGCTTCCAAAGAAAATTCCTAAATAGTGACCATTGGTTTATTGCCAGAGAGACCTCTAAAAAAGCCATAAAATAATTAAAAAAGGCTTTCTTAATTAAGTAAAAAACATTCAATAGGCCTGCACATTAGGTTACAGAAGCAAAGAGAGCTCTTACTTAAATTAAATAAGTAAGAAAAATAGTAGCAACAACTGGATAGATGTCATATAACTGTTAGCTATTAAATATTGAGAAAATTATACTATATATGATTTTTTTTTATTTTTCATTTTTACGTGCTGATTTTTTCTTTTCTTTTCTTTTTTTTTTTTTAAAGTTTTATCCATTGGATATTTTATTTATAAGGTTATTTGCTTTCTTTCTAACTTTTTACAGTTTCTTTTTGGTTTCAAAGTTTTGTTCCTATTTTCTTCTTTTTTCTTCTTTCTCTTCTATTTTTTTCGTTTTTTCTTCTTTCTTTGTTTGTGATTTTCAGTTTCTTTTCACTTATTCCTTTGATTTTGGTCAGGATTTTGAATATATATTCAGATATTTGAGAGATTTTTTCCAATTTCTTCATCTTTTATAACTATATTCTTTGAATAAAAAATAACAAAATCAATCTCCCAAATCTTAAGAAAATTAAAAGCTCCAATTTCATCTATGATTTATAGTGATTTGAGTGAATGGATAAAAAAGTCTATTTTAAGAAGTGAAAATAAGTTATGAAGATAAAGGATTTAGTTTTGAAAAAGAAAAAAATTATATAAAAAAAAGTCCAAAAAAGAGTGATTCTTCTTCTTTTCCTTTTATTAATGTGAAGAAAATATTAAAAAGAATTCAAAAAGGATAAAAATTATTATTCAAGAATTAGATACGCAAAAATCAAAAGTTGATTTTAAGTTATTTTTTGTTATTAATTTTCAAATATTTATTTATTTTTCTGATATATATTTGATTGGCTTACGTATTATAATTTGGTTAATTTTAATATTTTTTAATATATTTCTTTATTTTCTAATACATGTTTTTTAAATTACATATACTTTTTTACTATATATTTGTGAAAACGTATACTTAACATTTACTATTTTCTGCGTTTTTGCATAAAATATATAACAATTTTGTGGATTTTAAGATATTTTTTATTGCTAATTTTTGGTATATTTTTAAAATTTTTTAAGTATATTGCTTTTGGTGTTGTGTGAATGTTTTATGTTTCAATGTAAGAAAATTTGAAAGATTTTTATGAATTTTTGTATTTTTACTTTATTTTCTATTAGTGCACATAACTTATTTGATTAATTTACTGAATAACAATTTTTTTATTAATACTTGTTTTTTTGTTGTTTTATTTGCAGAATTATTAGTTTAATTTTACATATTTGTTTTTGGTATATGTTGTTTTACTTCATTTTGATTTTGTATTTGTTTTTGGTATATATTTGTTTTATTTTATTTAGTTTTTGTATATTACTTTTTTTTTGTTTTATTTATTTATTTATTTATTTTATCACAATAATAATCCAATAGTCACAACACATTGATCTCACATATTTGATATTATTTTTCATATCTTACTTAGTCTCATTAAAATTTATTTTAATTTATTAGTAATAGACTCAAGAAGTAAAATATGTTTTTAAAAGTTGAGAATTTAAATTTCCTTTTATTTTTCAATTACATATCGGATGTATTTCATAAATTACAATATTCTTTTTGCGTTGTAAAAAAAAATGTTTCATAAAAAAAAATTAATCTTTCATTAAAGTTCATCAGAATATTATGGGTTGAATAATGTTGGTATTAGATATGGCAACAGTCGGATTTGGAATGAATTTTATAAAATTTAAATTCAATCCATTTAAAAATAAAAATATCAATCTCGTCACCAGTCCCACTTTAGAGCTGGTCGAAGCGGAGGATAATACTCATTTATATTATTTTTTTTAATTTTTTTTTCAAAAATATTTTTAATGCTATTTTCTTATATGTATATATTTATGGGATAAGATATAATTTTGACCCTGCCGTATAGCTATAGGAGCAAGTTGACTCTTAATATTTTTCGAGATACAATTTTGACCATAACGTTATTAAAACCTATAATTCCAACTCTTTTAATTTTTGACTTCTGTCCCTGGGTCCCACAAGGATTAAAAAGTAATTGGCAAATTACAATTTAGTCCCTAAAATTTTATTTATTTATAAAAAAGTATTTTTTAAAATTAAATATATAAAAAAATAAAATAAATTAATAACTAAAAAATAATTATTTTATTTAATTAAAATTAAAATAAATATCATTTTTAATTTAAAATTACTTTTTATTAAATTAAAATAATTAATTTTTATTTAACTATTTACTTTTCTAAAATTAAAATAAATAAAATTATTTTTTAAT
>CANXYC011327465.1:0-27064 GCA_948193065.1 Aleurites moluccanus
AGGCACACCCACAGTGACCATAGTAACGCCCCAAACAAAGATCTTCCCAATCTTCATTTGCAGCTGCTTCTTCTCTAATTCTCTCTTTTCCTTCTCCAACCTCTCAATCTTCCTTATCAGGCCATTGATGACATTCTTTGCACGTTCTGGAAATTCTGGATCCACCCATTCAAATTAACGACATTTACCTCGTGCAGTCTACAAACACATAACAAATCAAAACGCAAATCGCCTAACTAAATTAAGTACCCAAAATTGAATACCCATCAACAGTACCCAACCCTAATACAACATGCATAACATATTAATTGAGTTTTTTCACTCACCCCATAGTTAGGACAACCATAGAAATGCCTCCCAGGGTTTACCTCTATCCATGAGGTTCTCAAAGGAGATAAATCTCCGCACTTACAGTACGACAACGCATATTCAACATGTGCATTGGTTGATGACATCTTCTGGAAGAATAGAGGTACGTGACTTGCTTATTTAGGGTTCCAAACCCCTTAAATTTGTATGGATCAAAACAAAAGAGATAAGAAAAGAAGAAAGTGAAAGGATTTTTATGGCTGCTATTTTATTTTTTACATTACTCGATCTTTTATGCCTCAGAATGGCAGATGCATGGGAAAGTGAAGCAGAAGACGTTGCCCATTCTCGATGAGAGGCTTGATTGTTGAATGTGCTGCTGACGTAGAGTTTACGATTTAAAAATGCACATGTGGCTTGCCACGTATGCAATCCGTTAGTCAGACCAACGGAAAAGCCAAGAAAAGACTTTTAAGTGACTGTTAATGCTATTTCAAGTATTTTATCGTTACAAATTTGAATTGAAGGATTACAAAGTGCATTAGTTAAAACTTGAAGGACCATAGGAGAAATTAACCCCAAATCGCGAAATGGGTTTGCTATTTGTCTGTATCTGGTTAGTTTTCAAGGAGAGGTAGAGGAGAGAGAATGAGAGAGATGTAAGATGTCAAAGAGAAAAAATAGGATGAAAAAGGGAAAAACATGGTGCTTTGACACAAGCTTGTTGGCGTGGTGAACGCGATGGTCACAAGCATCACAGAGGACTGTCTCGTTGGTGGTGCAAATTATATCAGTTAATTTCCAAGGAGAGGTAAAGGAGAGATGAGAGAAGATCAGAGAGATGTAATCTGTCAACGAGAAAGAATAAAAATATTTAGATAAAAAAATTATAGAATGCTGACCTGGTAAAAAAAAAAATTGAGAAGCTGAGTTGTGAAATCATATTGGACTTTCATTAGAGATTAAACAGAATAATGGATAGAAGTATTTTTATGTTATTAGAGAGTAAAATTCGAATATTTTTAAATAATAAAATAAAATTTAAGTATTATTATATGTGTGCGCCATAAATTTAAATACTACTATTGAAATAAACCGCAAAATATATCTAAAAATATTCATTGTATCGAATTGAAAGAATAAAATATTAAAATCAATTTTTTTAAGTGTTTAGGTGGGCCCGATAACATCACCGTATCGGTACGACGTCGCCGTTTTTGAAACGCTAACCAGTCACTATCCTTAATTAATAACTGCCTCGATGTTGAGTTTCATAATAAACCAAAAATTTCATCTGAGAAAGCGACTCCGAAAAATTCCAAATCATGGCCGCCACGACGACGACGTCGTTGCTCTCGCCGACTCAGAGATACGCTGCCGGAGCATTGTTCGCTATCGCTCTTAACCAGGCGCAAATTTGTCAAATTCAACCGTTAGGCTTGGCCTCGGCCGATGACCCATTGGAAGGGGAGCGAGTTAGTAGTAGCAGCAGTAACAGCAGCGATTCTGTCTCTGAAGACCCTGGCCTTTGGGTACATAAACACTCGGGTTTGCTCCGCCCAATTTTCAGGTCTTAATTCATTTCATTTCAATTTTATTTATTTATTTATTTATTATTTATTTTATGCTTTGGTCGTCGAACAATTGATCGGCTATCGGTGAGAGAACCGAAACAATTGAATTGAATTTTAGGTGATAATTATTAGTTTATTATTTGATTGATTGATTTATGGACAGTTTTCTAGATGTTGAGTCTAGTGCGTGGCCTGGCCTAGAGGAGACTGCTGGCTCTTCTCCAGCTAAACATCATGTTGGATCAGTATGTTCTTTTTCAGTGCTTCTGTTCTCTTTCTTTAATAAAATTAGGGTTCTGTGTTCTTTAATTTTGAATTATATTATATTTAGGTGTATTCCTGTTTTAGGGGTTTTAGAAGGATCATATAGGTTTATTTCTTGGTGTTATAAACATCACATAATTGGTATTTTTGTGGTTTTAGCTAACAATGCTTTAATATGTCTTAGTTCTTGAGGTTACTATCTGAAGAAATCGATGATCCTAATTGTCAAAGTTCAGATAAGGAACTTGCATTGTCCAAAGCTGTTGATGTTATGGCACAGAGCATGGAAACAAATTATTTATCTTCCAAGTCAAAGAAGGAAAAGCATCAGGAATATGAACATGAATGTCGTGAAAAATTATCTGCCGGTGAGGTGCAATCAAATTCTAATGTGGTGAAGCAACCCTTAGAAACTGAACAAGAGAGGGATAGTATTGTGGTTGGTGCTAATGATGCACATCATGAGTCTTGCAGTAGCATTGATGAGAAACCCATTGAAGAGGAGAAAATGCTTAGTTATCATAGGAAAATAACAGTTCTCTATGAGCTTCTTTCTGCTTGTCTGGCAGATAAACGTGAAAATAATAAAAAATGCACCCGGCGGAGAAAGGGTTATGACGCTCGACATCGCGTGGCTCTGAGATTGCTTGCAACTTGGCTTGATATCAAGTGGAAAAAAATGGTCTGTATATGTAGCTAACCATTCCTTATCTTCCATGCATTGATATCATGATTCTATATCTTCGTTTGGTTATGTAATCCTGAAATGACAATACAAATCAGAGTTTGTATAAGGTTCTTACACTCCAAGTTATGTTTTATGGAAAGATAATATTTTCTTACCTCCTCTTGGTATAAATATGGAAATTTCATTTCCAAATGACTTTTATATTTTAGATTCATTTATATCAAATGGAGATAGCCGGACAGTTGGTGCTAATAACCATTCTTCAATATTTGCCTATGAACTTGGCCACAACCCCTCGGTATTTTAATTTAATGAATATGCTGTTTAAAGAAAGAAAGAAAGATGAAAAAGAACTATATTTAAAAAAAAAAAAAAAGAACTATCCATCCTTACACTCTTATTTATTTTCTAGAAAGAAAGCTATGAATTCTTATTTTTCCAAATGGTCTATAACTGAAAAAAATATGCCAGATCTTCTAGTCTAATTTATTGCTGTGATTGTTGTTAAGCTAAAGAAAATTTTTCTTTGCAGGAAGCTATTGAGACAATGGTTGCTTGCACTGCAATGGCTGTAGCAAAGGAGGAAGAATCAAAGGCAGAAGCAAGTCAATCAGCTGGAAGCAAGTGGGCTAAATGGAAGCGTGGTGGTATCATTGGTGCAGCTGCAATAACTGGGGGAACCTTGATGGCTATTACTGGAGGTGTGAAACCCTCATAATTTTGTCCATGTCAGATTAATTGTTCTACATTAACCATGGAAAAATGATACCATGTTTTTAAAGCTGTTTGACTTTTCTTTTCTTGTATTTTTTTTGAATATTCAACAGGATTAGCTGCACCAGCAATTGCTGCAGGATTCAGTGCTCTGGCTCCAACATTGGGCACTCTTATTCCTGTGATAGGAGCAAGTGGATTTGCGGCAGCTGCAAGTGCTGCAGGAACAGTTGCTGGTTCTGTTGCTGTCGCTGCATCATTCGGAGGTAGATACCTAATCACAGTGCTTAGTGCTCTGAAAGATTTCCCTCTAGCTTATTTCTTCTTACTTAAACTTACAAGGACAAAGATGACATTTTTGACTTTTTCACTGCAGTTTAGTTTGTGCCTGGTAAAGATATACTCTAAGAATATTTTTTGTATGATCTTTTGGACATTCATGTCATGTTTGATATGCATCCATTTATATTTAAGGGGCGATATGTCAAGCTTTACATGGTTCCTGTGAAGAGAACCCATGTTATTTGTGGTGACAAAAGTTATAAAAGTATGCATAGTTACTCTTTTTATTTATCTTTGGCTCTTTCCCTAATTAAGCCTTCTGGATATTGTTGGGTTGATGCATGAACTCAAATCAATTGTGCCTTGAATCCAATCTAATTGGGGTTGGCTATATGGATACTTCCTCCATTCTGCCCAATTTATGGTTGAATCAATAATGCCCCAACATATATCAATTAGGTCCATTTTCTAAAAATGTGACGAAATTTTACATTGGCTGTCACATACTATAATACTCCTTTACTTTGGCTTGGGACTGGCTACATGTGATATGATCTAATTGAGATTGAATCATTCATTGGTGGAGTTGCTTCAAGGTAAACAAAAAAAGAGAGGTGTTGGATGTTCCCATAAATCACTTGGGTTGGTAATCTAATAATTTCCATGGAAATCAAAATTTTTGATTTTTTTTTTTTTTTCTGGAGAGAATTTACAGGTTATAATCGTGACTTCAAGGAAAAAGAAAAAAGATGTCATGTGGAACTGTTAAATTCCTACTGCATAGTCAGAGATGTTTTGGTCAAACTTTCATGCATAATGGCTGAATCTCCTTCCATCTAATTCTTTTCTAGTATCTGCACTAAAAGAAGAATTGTGTGTTTGCTGAATAGTTCTGAATAGTTTGATTCGGACCTTTTACTTTGCTCATATGGTGGAGAATTTAATATACCTTCATGTTGTCACATTTATTCAAGCCAGCTGCTGGAGCTGGGCTTGCAGGTACCAAAATGGCAAGGAGAACTGGAAGTGTTGATGAATTTGAATTCAAAGCTATTGGAGAAAACCATAACCAAGGCGTAAATCCACTTTTCTCTTACTCTCACCCACCACGGACACATTTTATCTGAGTCAAGTTACTGTGTGAGTTATGAAGCTAAACTTAAATTTTAATTGATCTTTCAGCAACTAGCAGTTGGGATTATGGTCTCAGGATTTGTATTTGATGAGGAAGATTTTGTAAGGCCTTGGGAAGGACAAAATGACAATTTGGAGAGGTACGGCATGTACACTGCCTTGCTTTATATTGGAAATTCTCTTTATATTTTTATTCATCTGAATCCAAAATATAAGCTGATACTTCTACAATTAAATAGTAAAAATATGCAATTTTCTTTTGGACTGTTGCATTTTTTCCTTTTCTTTAGGTAAGTATTCTACCTGATTTATTGTTGTTAAATATATAATTGTAATGTGTGTTGGTCATCCCACATTGATTAATGATAAGGAATATGAATAGCCTATAATAAGAAGGGTAATCCAATCTAAATGGTTTAGGCCATTTTGTGTTGTAAAACCCAATTTATTATAAGCTCAATACCTAATATCAATGCTTTGACTTTATCTTGATTTTACTTTGACTTTACCTTATTTTGACTTCTAGGGTCAAGAGAATTTGACATGGTTTCAAAACTGGGATCTGAACCCATTGTATGTGGGCTATGTTCCCAAGTGGCCTGGGCAGAGGCCACTGTATGCTGTCAAGTGTCCACTGGATTTTACCCAATTACCTTATCTAGTTGGTACTTGAAGGGGAGTGTTAAATATATAATTGTAATATATGTGGGTAATCACATATTAATTAATGATAAGAGATATGAATGACTTATAATAAGAAGGGTAATCCAACTTTGTATTGTAAATGCCAACTTATTATAAGCCCAATACCGAATACCATTACTTTTACTTTATCTTGATTATATTTTGACTTTATCTTATCTTGACTCCTAGGGCCCAAAGAATTTGACAATTGTTTGTTCAAAATTTATATCTATTGAACAAGTAAATGTTGATCATTTTACAATAAAATAGTCAGCATGCTATTATCACTTGAGATAAGTAAAAGGACATCCTGCCACGATTTTATCTGTCTTTTGTACGTTCCTTAAATTTCATTGCTTGTTATGTCCTATGATATATCTCCATAACGAGCTATTATTCATTGGTAAAAAGTTGAATTTTAACACTATTCTTGTGTAACAGTATGATATTTGGGTAACAGCGGACCTAAATGAGTTGCTTACTAAAATGAATTGTCTAGCAGAACCTAACTTGTTGAAGGTTTATGACATTCAAATGGATTTACAAGGCATGTTTCTCATGACTATTATACTTTTTAGGTATGTGCTGCAGTGGGAATCTAAGAATCTTATTGCAGTGAGCACTGCAATTCAAGATTGGCTCACTTCAAGTAATTGGTTTGGACCTGATGACTTTTGGTGTTTGTAACTACTAATTTTAGTGATTACATTTGTGTGTGTTGTTGACATTTCTGATGCTTGCTCTAGGAATTGCATTGGGTTTAATGAAGCAAGGTGCAATGATGACTGTGTTAAGTACACTTTTGGCTGCATTGGCCTGGCCAGCAACATTACTTGCAGCTACTGATTTTATAGATAGCACTTGGACAATTGCTGTTGACAGGTTAGCTTCTGTTTTAAGGACTATAAGCAGAATACTTCGATGGTGAGAGGGGAGGAAATGCTTTCCAATTCACATAATTTCCCATTTTGCACATAATAGGCACAGTAAATTAGGTTCCTGGAGGAAATAGGTTTATAGTTGTAGTAAATTCAACTGGCTGGGATAATTTTGTGATTTTTACAACTGGCTTTGTGTTGTCTGCTTCTAGATCGGACAAAGCAGGGAAACTGCTAGCTGATGTGTTATTGGAAGGGCTGCAAGGGAACAGGTAATGGGTCATAATTTGAAATGTTCTCAAAACAAGTAAAAGAATCTTATAGTTTCTATGTTTGACCTTTTGCGATTCTTTCAGGCCTGTGACACTTGTGGGTTACTCACTTGGAGCTCGGGTGGTTTTCAAGTGTCTTGAGATGTTGGCTGAGACTGAACATAATGGTAAGGTACATTAGTAATGCTTAAAGCGGGATAAAATCCGAGTGCAATCCTTATGTGATTATTATGAACACTGGCAGCTGAATTGGTAGAAAGAGTTGTTCTTCTTGGAGCACCTATCTCTATTAAAGATGAGAAGTGGGAAGCTGCAAGGAAGGTGATCAGAGTTCTGACATTGACAGCATTGTCTACTGTTTCTTCATGGATATATTCTTGATGCTTAGTTTTAATTATCATCATCTGTGAAAGTCTCAGTTATTTTCTGCTGTTTTCCAGATGGTGGCTGGAAGATTTATAAACGTTTACTCTACAAATGATTGGACACTTGGAGTTGTTTTTCGTGCAAGGTATGTGTTGTATGTGGGTCCATAGTGGAGAGTTTATCTGTGCGATTGACACAGAGAATATGCCTAGAACCATTAAATTATTCAATGATGCTAAAAAATCTAGCTGATTGGATGAGTTGATATCCATAAATTATATTGGGATGGGCTCAATTTGACCCAACCAATTAAGCAAATTAGTGGATTCTACTATAATCAAGCATTCCTCAACTTGCTCAAGTTACAAGCCAACTCTGTTTGGCTGCTGTGAAACCATTATTAGGATTACAAAATGAGATGTTTATGGCTGATGCAGTCATTTTCTGGACAGATGATTAATATTTCTGACTTTAGGAAAGGGGTGTTTGGTTTAGTAGTTAGAGACTAACTAATAATTGTTTGAGCCTTAGCAGTTAGGTCAATGTGTTTGATACAGGCAAAAAATCAGTAGTTATTGGTAGAGACATGCAACAACTGCTGATTCAAAAAAACTATATTTATAAGTTAAAAATTTATTTATTACAAATACATACACAAAGTTAATTGTAATTTTCTTAATTAATCTTTTCTATTGTTGTTTGATTTACATTAAAAAAATTAAAAGAAGAAAAGAAATATGGTATTTAAAAGTAAATTATACCTGCAATAATAGTTTGACATATTAACAGCAACAACTGGCAATTTTTACCAAATGTTTAAACGTTTGCAAGCTATCACTAATGGCTAAACCAAACATCTTTATGTTGTGATTAGTTATTCATGATCCTTAAATAGTTATCTTGATGTAAATATTGATTTCCACCTGCTTTTTTACCGAGCATGTTAGGCAGTGTATGCTATCTGCTGAAGATTGTGAAATTCCTCGTGTAGTTCCATATGGCAGGGTCCAATTTGACTGCTTTTACGATTGATTCATTTTTTCATGTACCGTCTTTTAAAACGAACTTTGAACTTGAGAACAAATATAAGAACCAAGTACTTTGTCTTTTAAACAGCCTACTTACTCAAGGATTAGCCGGAATTCAACCAATTGATGTCCCAGGGATTGAGAATGTAAGGTTTTTCTCTTTCTTCCTTTTGATTTCTTTTTTTCTTCATTAACATCATAGTTTGACAATTCTTGCAATGAAATTTATCAAAGAAAGAAGGCCTTTCTGAGCCATATGATGTACGTTTTCATGCTCTGCAGGTTGATGTTACTGATGTCATTGAAGGTCACTCTTCTTATCTATGGGCTACACAACAGATTTTGGAGCAACTTGAATTGGATGCTTATTCCCTGTTTTCGGAGGCCTCATCCGACACAAATAGAGAATTTTTGGCAAATTTGATTCTCTAAATTCAATTTAGATTTCCAATTCTTGCTTCCGAGTATTGATATTTGCTTTTAATGTTTGTACAACTGTATCTCACTGTGGGGAATAAGTATTTCTGGTTTAGACAAGTCAGCTTTTACATATTTTCTGACTCAGCTAAATCAGCTTTCTCAGGCTTCAATTTTTTGTTGCTTTTCTTGTACATATTACAAATGAACAAAAACCTTGCTAAGAATTCAGCAAAATATTATCCAATATCAACATAATTTATCTTTGCCCGGTTGTGCTTGTTTCCATTAACTATGCACTATTCAGAACAAACATTTTTTTATAAATTCTAATAAAAATGTATATATACTAATATAAATAATTTTTATTTTGTATTTGTTTCAACTAGTTTATATGTAATAAACTTTTAAGTCATATTTCTTTTATATTAATGCTTAAGATATTCAAAAGATAATATTTAAATTTTATAAAAGTTAATAATTTACATGTATTAAAAGGATTATTATTTTCACATCTTATTTTCACTTCTTATATTGCTATTGTCACAGTTAATTAATGAGATATTTATTTTTAATTGTCAGTTGATTAGACGTAGATTTTCTATTAAAAATAATTAAGAAAAATAAAAATATTAAAAATATATAAATGCAAATATGAAAAATATTAAATCTTGTTAATTCTCTTCATTTTTTGTTGGATAGAGAAAATTCGACTTCGAATTTATAGCAATATCATCATAAAAAGAAATTTAGAAAAAAGAATTATATATTAAATATATATTTTCGTAAAAAAACTCATCAAGAGTATGAAACTTTCCAATTTTTCTTATGATTCTCATTCAATTTGTCCAATAACTTTCAATATAAATTTCAAATAATTTTTTTTTTATGAATTGAGAATCAGATGCGGTAAAAAGATTAATTGAGAATGTATTTTTATAATAATATTTTTTTATTTTTGTAAATTAATTTTATAATCTGTTACGATTTCCAGATATTATTATGATTTTCAATAAATGATGGAGTTATCGTTGTAAATAATAATATTTCTTCATTAGAATAATTATCAAATACTGAAAGTAAATTTCAATTGATATTTAATATTATTTCTGAGATATGAAAATTAAATATTTGATTTCTTAAAAGCTTATTCATCCGCTGGATTAACTGTTTCATTATTTGTGTCATACGTTCTTTCATATGGTTCATGATACGTTAAATCATCTGAGTTGTTGCGTCACATTAATAAATCTCCTTTATATGTACAATCTGTCGAGCTTTTCTTGATGACATGGTTTTCAAGAAACGAGCGTAGGTTCTGATATCAACTAACGTAGTGGAAGTCTTCTAAAAATTTGTTGATTTTAAATGAATATTAGATTAATTGTATCAAAATTCGTTGATTTAAAAAATTATCGAAAATTTTAAAAAATAATTTTCAGACATAAATATTATTTTAATTCAATTAAAAATTATTTCAATCCTGAAATTTACATAACTATATATAATAAATAACTTTCAAAAAGAAAATAAATTATTAGATTTACATAAAAAAATAAATAAATCAAAACTAACTTAAATAAAAAAAACAAATCAAAACTAATATAATACTTTAAAAAGCGCCTAAAAATAAGTTTTCTATCAAAAATAATTAAGAAAAATAAAAATATAAAAATATACAAATACAAATATAAAAAACAACAAATTTTATTGGTCTCCATAAGAAAATAACAGTTATTCTAGCTATCAGCCAGAGCACTAATAATATACTGTAGTTATCAGCCACCAAGCTAATAAGAGAATGTTTAGTTTGATACAGCTTTCATATGGGGAAAAATTATTTTCCTAAAAGTGATATTTCTAAAAGTAATTAACTGTATGTTTGTGTTTGGTAAAATACAATTTAAAAACTGCTTATAAACTCATAAGAGTATTTTTGTCCACTAATTTTTTAAAATTAGCTATACGTTTAATCTAAAATTCAGCTATCTTGAAAAGTTTCAATTTCTAATTTATTCAAATAGTTGAATTTTAGTTATCTAGATAATTGCTTTTATTAATTTTGATATTTACCAAACACTATAAATTAAGTCAAAATCAACTTCATATCCAAAAAAATTATTTTTCACTTTCTAGAAGCTGTGCCAAACCAACATTAATAGAAAAACCATTAACAATTAACAGTAGGAACCAATATCTAAAACAAAGGGGTTTAATTAGGTTGACAATAGCATATGTTGATATTACTAATTAATTAATTAATCTAAAGTATGCAAAACGACGTCATTCTGTCCAAGTGGAGATGTGCAGGACTACTATGCTTTCGGGTTGAGAGGGCTGTTGTTTATTTTTATACAATAGTCTCTCATGTGTTCAATTTTAAATATTTAAAAATTTTTATAAAATTTTTTAAAAATTATAATTTGATTGTGTTTTATATAATGAATCTAATAATATATTTTTTTATGTTAAAATCAAATAAATAGAAAAAAATTCATTATAAATTTTATATATTATATTTAACAATTTAAATTTAATATATTTATAATATATTTTTAATTATTATTAATTTTTTATTTAATATAAAAAAATATATCATTGAATTTGAATTGATTATATGAAACATTATTAAATTATAATTTTTAAAAATTTTTATGAAAATTTTTAGGTACCTAGGACACATGATGGGCTACAGCAGCACCCTTCAACCCCTATGCCTTCTTCTGCCCGATTCAAGTAAAGAAGAGATAGAGAGAGGGCGGGCATGGATAGGACTAAAGAAGTAGGAGGCGGAGGAGACGAGAAAGCTATAAATAATCAAAATCGAAACGAAGGTAGAGGTGGCGGCGGAGGAGGTTCCAAAGGAAAATCATGCAAAGGATATCTGTATTACTCTTCTACTCTTAAATCCAACGGCGCCAACCCTCGTTGCATCGGGATCCCTCGTGCCCTACAACAAGGTCTCTCTGTCTTATTTTCCATTTGGTTGTTGAGAAACTGTGTATGGGAAAAAGAAAACTAAATCTTTAGATTCTTATTTTTTGATCACTGATTTTATTATGATAATTATAAATTATCGGTGCTTCGATTGAAAAATTAGATGCAATTTTCGTGTTAATATGAAGGCAAAGTTTGCAATTTTTTAGCAAACTTCTTGTTGATTTCTTGTTTAATTGTTAGTCTTCGGCGGAAAGTGTAAAGCTTTTTATATTGGCTTCAGGAAAAAAGAAATCTTTTATTATGTTTGGTAATATGATTTTTAGTTTTTCTTTTTTCTGTTCGCAATTCTAGATAGGAGTGACCAATCCCTACAATATAATGGTCATGAATTCTCTTCTTATTCTTCTAATAATGCGTTGTATCAAACGGGACTTTGATAGAGATATTGACGGGCATGTAGAAGCAGCCATGTATGAAGTATGATAATTGTTTGAGCACCTAAGAGAATGACTTGACTTCTCTCAAGTCTTCAAGTAATGTTTTCTTATGCGATCATAGGAGTTTAATGTATTCCTATCTTATGCAATCATAGGCGTTTATGACAACCTTATATTGGACACTCTAATCATACACAAAAGCTGTACTTCTTTCATTTACAATCCTATCTGACCCACTTCTACAATTGGAACTATCTTCCCCAGGATATTATGGTTATGAGGACCCAAAACAGGTGGGTTTGTTTGATATTACAATAAAGGAACAAGTGCTTCTTGCCTCTAATCATCTTAAGGGTTATGCACACCTATGGTTTCACATGTGATATGGAAATTTGGATTGGACTGAAGTTATAGAAACTTTGCCCCAACAGTATGACGTTATTCACTAAGAAAACTTCTCTTGTGATCTTATCAAGTTGGAACAAAAGGGCTGCTTAATGCCCAACCTATATCAGTTTTGGTGCTTGCTGAGTCAGGCAAGATATCTTACACTTCTAGAGTTAAGTTAAGAATATGATCTCCTTTGAAGTGCAGACATTTAAGCCAACTTCCATTTGAATTCGCTCAACTATGGATGTCAACTTCAGTAACTAGTGCCACATCTCTCCCATAGAAATGGAAAGGCCTTCTTCACTGCAACAAGGTCCTATTATTCAAAGGCTATTGCTTGTAGAATAAAGACATTGTGCAGGAAATATCTCATGTTTGAAATGCAATGAGCGTTTCTCATGCAGGAGCCATTGTAGAAAGCAATTTTTTATTGGAGGCATATAGAATGAGGATGTAGAGGTTGAAGAATCCCCATGCCGATGCAACCATTATTAAGCCATAGTTGGAGCTAGTAACTGATTTCCATTTTCTGTTTGCCAGCTTTTTCCATGGAGGACATGTGCCCAGTACATTGCGATGTTCCTGGCTTTGTACAATGACAAGCAATCACAGTGCTTGTAATCCAGAGTCATTTTTCATTTTAGTTGTGAGGTCAGTTAGTGCAATTTGTGGATACAAGTTAGGTTGTCTCTTTTTGGGTTAGTGGTTGTTTTAAATCATGGTCTTTTGGGTAGTGGCATTGCGTTTCTGGATTAGTTTTTGTGGCACTTTTGTTACAAAAGCTTGTATATTTATATTCATTAGTATAAATGAAAGAGGTAGTTAGTATTTGAGTTCAAAATACTTTAGTGGACCAAAAGCTCATCTTTAAACCAGCTGCTATTGTGTTTCTTTCATTTAACCAAAATAGGTAAATGAAAGACCAAAATAAAAAGCAAGGTTCTTGTTTCAATAGATGACCCATTGATTCTCCTCTAGTGTTTGACCATATTATCTCAAACCCATGCTTATATTATATTGATTAGTCTTCATAATTGTTGCGGTGTTGATCTGCAGAATACTATTACCTCTTCCTCATATTGTTGCTTCTACTACATAAGCCTCTTTGAGAATATAATAATGTTCTTTATTTTGATGATTTGCAAAGTACCCATGAGAAAAATCTTATTTCATGATCAGTTGTACCAGGCCCAATATATATGATTGGAAATTTATTACATGCTTGTGTGTAATATGGCGCTATACCTTGTTGTGCAAGTGCTTTTCAATGATTCACCTCTGCTATCTCAGTGAGAAAATCTGCTCCACATTTTGGAACATATTTAGGCTTTGGTAGTAAAAATTGCCATCTCCTTTGTTACATGACTATTTTAATCACTTATCTTTTTGATACATACTGATATATGATTTTGATGACCAGTTCCCAATTACATTGTTGGACAATCTGAGGCTGAAGCTTCTAAAGAGGTGAGGAGTCTTGCAGATTTTTATTATGCTTGTGCTGGGTACTCGGTGTATATCAGTAAAGATCATTCTACAGATAAGGAAGTGACAAAAACACAACTGCCAGTCTGTGTGGGTCTTGAGGTCTCTCTCTCTCTCTCTCTCTCTCTCTCTCTCTCTCTCTCTCTCTCTCTCTCTCTCTTCATGTGTCTTACACACGTTTGTTTACCTTTTAGCATGTATGATTTGAATTATTGTCTCGAATTGCTTGCAACTTTGTTACTTGGTTCAGAGGACAGAGTATATGTGCAAGTTTGGTTCACATAATTTAGGTGAGGTTAAGGTTAAACCAATCTAAAACTTTATTGTTCAAGCTTGTTTGATCAAAAAGTTATTGCACTAATTGAGAGTAAACCTTAAAAAAAAAATGATTAATTTATTTACAATTTTTTACATTAAATGCATATGAATAGAGCTTCTTTTTTTAAAAAAAAATTCCAGCTGGCCCTATTACAACTGGATCTGCTACTAAAGCCGTATGGCCTCAATTTGCAAATGACTGAAAGGAGACAATGCTCTTTTTATTTATTTATTTTTATGGTAAATAGGTAAAAAAAGTTTCACACCTTTATCTCCTTTTATTTTTTTACTCATTTCGTCCCAAAATAAATGTCCTAGTTTCTTTTTTGGTATTTTCCAATTTAATTGTTCTATTTTTTTAATTTAAACTATATTTTACTTTAATATTCTAATAATACCCTCATATATTTGGTTTTATATAATTAATGTAAACTTAAAAAAATAAAAATAATTTTTTTTTTTTTGAAAATAAGGAGATGATTGTACTTAATTAGGAGAGAGATATTAAAATAATAAAGGAGATGATCATACTTAATTTGGAGAGACTAAAGGTTAAAATAGTCCAAAAAAATTTTCTTAATATTTGTGCATTTTATAACTAGGACTTTTATTTTGGGATGGAGGGAGTATTTTACTTTGTTCATGTACAAATAAATATCACATACTATAATAATCCCCCCTAATTCACATGACATTATTGTGAAAATTTCATGACGTAGTATCACATAAGGACAATTTTCAACTAAGTTGATAATTTATCCAGGAATTTGTCATGCTTCACTCTGGTGTTGGTTGGAGGGAGAAGGGGCATTGATTTGGTGGTTTTTTTCCTATAATGTTCTGCATATCTAAGTCTGTAAGCAATTGCTATGATTTTTTTTTTGCTTCCAAAACATATCAAAATAGCCTATGATTAATAGGACATAAACACTGCATGTAGTTTGTGAATTTTTTGTTCAATTTGAGGGTTGGTTTTTACCAGTGTGTAAATTGCATTCTTAAATTTACTCTGGCTATGCAGAAGTTGGCGATCTGGTTTGGGCACAATGTGATTATATTGTATTCTATGTTCAATTTGCAGCTTTTAGTGGATAGAAGAGTTGGTACTGCTAATAATGCATCTACTCCAGCTCATGTTCATAGTAGAGAAGGTAAGGATATCACTATGGTTATGTGAGATCTTATTGCACTTTGATTTCAGTGAAATCACTGTATCTAAACATGTTACCTGAACATAATAGGTTGTGAAATGTACTCTTGATGGATGGCAATAGGAAACATAGTAACAGTGAGTTTCTGTGCTTTTTGCTACATGTAGTTGCTATATGCTCGGACAGGTTGTCCCATACATATATAGATAAATGTGCATATATGTGTTAAAATACGTATGTAATGTCTTTATAGTGTGTATGAACAAAGACTGGGGGGATTTGTGAGGGGGAGAGGAAAGCCACTGCCCCTCCAAAGCTCAAAATGATGGCTGTTCTTTGCATTGTACTATTTTCCATTCAATAACCCACCATCATTGGAGTTCTCTCTGAGTATCCAATCTATCTCTTTCTACAAATGCTGTGGACCGGATGAATATCTCAAATATTCCAAATAAAAACAATTGTGTCACAACTAGAAAATGAAGAACAAAAAATTAGTTTAATCATATATTCCCGTACACCTTGAATCTAGTATGTCTCTCCAATATCTAGACTAGAAGGTTGCAAATTAAAGGCATGAGAGGATGCACTTCAGACAAAAGTGCAAAAATGTGTGATTATGTTGAATTTCTCTTCTTAGGGCCCTGCTTCAGAAAGTTAATGGTCAGATGATGTCCTTGAACTTGTTTTACACTATGCTTCAGAAAGCCAAAAATAAAATATATCTCATTTTGGCTGTATTATATGCTAAATTCATCATTCAAAATCAACAAAAAACCACCTGTTGGCATTTCATCTGCCCATCAAGAATGTTTGAAGTGTGAATGGATGGCTACTTCCAAAAGCAAGTGAATAAATGTTTGTATTGGTTTGAAGACTGAAACTAAAGCAAATTGAAAGATTGTTGTAATTTGAGAAATATTTTGCTAGTAGAGCACAATGGAACTCCATGATTTTGTGTCACATTGATTTGAAGCATTGGGGAGCAGCTTTGCTTCTAACACTATTAGAGATTTAACAGAGGCTGCTGCTGTATATTTTCTCTCATTCAAAGTTGGAATAGATGGGAGTAAGATCAAGGACAATTTTGGACTTCTTATTTAGTAGAAGGGATAGATGCCCTATCTTTTGTTAATTCAGTAACCCAGTCTCTTTTCGTATTTCCGGCTAGTTGTATACACATATGTACATATAATGTGTTTGTATGTGTAAATATATTGGAAGATTTATATTTAGGGATGCTATTGAAAGTTGATTTTGTAGCCAATACAGACTGGTTTTTATGAAAGGATTTTATTAAGTTGTGTTCTATCATCTTAGGAATGAAGTATTACGTTTATTGTGATTTGTATAGCTTATTGAAAATTGTCTCAAAAGTTACCCCCTTTAATCTTCTTCCCCCCATGTAGGATTGTCTATTGGCCGAAAACCATTGCCTTCAAGCTTTGCTTTATGGATTTATTTATTTTACTATTTCAAGGCATTATGTATTTAGACATTAATAATGTGTTCACTGCTCTGTGATTCTCGAATGGGATGTTCCTTATATTTTTGTCATTTATTTTTGTCAATTGTTTCCTTTGAAGATGGCCGAGAACTTCCTCAGTATCGAACACAAAAACCATCCCATTCCATGGGAGATGATTTCTTAAACAGGCAAGCAATTCCGTTCAGTTATTAGTAAAATATGTGCAGATGCTTTCATGAATAAAATATTAAACCTCTTGTGCAAAACTGCAGGTATACAAGGAATGCAAGTCTGGTTGCATCAGGGGTGGCTAGAAACATGCGAAAAGTGGGGAATTATATGAAAGAAAGTCTGGATGACATTTTGTTCCCTTACCGAAGACGACCAAAATGAGGTTCTCACTTCTCAGTTTGGGATACCTGAAGGAAGATAATTAGCTAGATGAAGTAAAATCACGTTTCATCTGCTACTTGCGTTAAATTACGTTATTTTCTTCTAACACCACTTTCATCCCCACCCATATACCCTCTTAACAATGGAACCCGGGGCAAGTGGTAGAGGGAGATGCTTTGTTGTTCATTCACCAGACAAAGATGTTAATGGTCAAATGTTAAAAAATGTTGTTTATTGAATAGATAATGTTGAGCCCAGTTGAAGAGTGGGGGTGTATGATAAATAAGCTGATAATGTTCTTCAATTACCACATATTATGCAAATTATTGATTTGCATGATAGTTTCTGAGAAAATTATAGATAAGATGGCAACACGGCACTATAGGCCAAAGGGTGGTATGGTTGAGGTGTGTGCCGGTTCAAGTCATTTGCATCTACTGGCTAAACGTCAATATTTTTAAAATTGGAGCTGTCTATTGGTATTGGTTAAGCTTAATATTCAAAAATTAAAACAATTATAATTTTATTTAACACTTAAAATTTAAATTTATAATACTGATTTATTTTAATTAAATTATTTGATAATCTATCATTTAAAAATTTCTATTGAATTTAAAAATTCACTTATTTTTTAATTTAAAATTTATAAATAATTAAAATTTTTGTTTTTTTATAATTTACAAATCTAATTACTTTATATTTCATTTTATTTTATATAAAAGATATCATATTTAAAAATCAATAAATTAAAATTTTAAATATTTTTTTAATTTAGAAAAATAATAAAAGGTTGTTGGAATTGGAGCTATAAAGCAGAAATGCACGTTTAACATTCATTTAAAAAATAATAAAAAAAAATTAACGAGGAAATAACTGCGAAATCTGAGTCTCCCTGGAAATGGCTGCCATTGAAATTGAATAGAAAAATTTGGAGAATCACTATAATTAACAACAACCGAGAGCCTTCAATTCTATTTTAGGGTTCCGAATTGAAAATTTTCCTTGTTTTCCTGATTTCATTTACATTTCGATTTGCTTTTGGCAAAGTTCAATTTTCAACATTCTTTTGGCAATTTCTTTAATTTTAGTTTCCAAATCATCGAATGTCCGCAATTGCGGCTTGTAGACGGGTCCGTCAATTTGGGACCAATTCAGGGATCTTTTTTGGTAGAAATCGAGGATTTGATTCTTATTCCAATTCCAATTCCTTTGTATCCATTTCTCCATGTAGACACATTTCTCAGCTCGTCAAGTCCAATGGAAAACGATTGTTTCTTGTCGACACTCTAGCCCTTGTAATTATTATTATTTTCTTTTTCAGTTAATTTGAACAAATGCAGAATTTTTTTTTTTTTTTTTTATTTTGTATGTTCTTCGAATGATCAAGGTAAGAAGATTGGAGGCAGAGGGCGTGCCCTCAAAGCAAGCTGAGGCAATTACGGCTGCTATTACTGAAGTTTTGAACGACAGCTTGGAAAATGTGTCTCAGTCAGTTGTCTCAAAAGCAGAGATGCAGAAAGTAAGGTTCTTTCTTTCAAGTTAGTTCAATTTGATTAATGTCTCATCATTTTATTATATAAACTATACTTGTTGGGAAGTTTTAATCTTTATTCTGATTTTCTACTTTGGGTCTGCCTTTGTTGGTAGAATGAAATGATTCAAGATACTAATTTGTCCCAATTCAAAACTGAAGTCCAGAATTCGCAGGTATGGCTGGTTTTGCATTCCATTTTTATACTTAAACTGTTGGGTCTTTTAATAGAATTGAAATATGTTGGATTCTCAATTAAATAATTGTAAATCTCATGATGAATGTTATTGATTAGGCACCTAGATTTTACAAATATATTTAATTGAAAATAACACTGTAAGGAATTACCATATACCCCATGGAATAATCTATAGGCACTCCAGAATCAAGAGTTTGGCTAAAATGGGTTGACAGAATTATTCACTCATGATTGTTAAAACCGAACCGGACAGGTAGGTCGAACCAGAAAAACTGAGAACTGGACCAAAAACTGGTCCGGTCAACCCCATTTATCCATCCTCAATAATCGGTTAAAAAAACAGTGAATTGGTCGAACTGGACCTTTTTTTTCAGTTCGAGCGTATCAGTTTTTTTTTATTTTTTATAATTTTTTATAAAAACGACGTTGTTCTTTTAATTCAAAACGGCGCCGTTTTGAATTAAAAGAAATTAAAAGAATTTTAGTAACTTTATTTTAATTTTACCCGACGTCAAAATCATGATCCTATTACATGTTACCCTATTGCGTGAGTAGATATTTGAGCAAGTGAATGTCCATAACTTACTATATATATATATTATTTTTGATTTAATGTGATTGGATTGATACCATAAAAAATATGATCTTATATAAATTCTTGATTTAGCCATAATTTCATTATATTTATTTTCATTATATATATAAAATAAATGTCAAATTATATATACATATATATATATATCGATTTTTTTTTTGTTTAGTCGAATTTCTGACCCTCTGACTATATGCCTTCACCGGTTCTTTAATCGGTCCGGTTTTGAAAACATTGATTCTACTTACTCTCCATGTATGCATGTACTATTAATTAGTAAATTAAGTGTTATTGGTTTCGCATTTTAGCCTTTTGGCTCTAGTCAATATTGGATAAGTATGAATGGGGTAGTTATTCTGTATATGTTGGATTATGAAGGTATGTTTTCCTTGCTATTATGTCACTATTCTGCCAATATTGCTATTATTAAAGTGTCTTTTCCTTGTTCTCACTATCTCTCTCTTTCTCCAAATCCTCTCTCTTTCTCCAAATCTGTTCTATATTATAAGAAATTTCATTTTCACATTAGACCTCAAAAAGTGACTAGTTCTGAGAAGAAATCAACATTTTTTTTTGTTTCTGATATTGAGAGAACAAATCAAGATTAATGAAGAAAAGAGAAAGCATTATGTTTAAAACATGAAGTCAGACTAAACTTCCATTAGTAAGAAAATCATCTTTTCAACCTTCATTCTCTTCATAATCTTTTACCTGAAGCTTTCTTGAAGAGTTCCTTTAGGTGTTTGGGAAAGCAGGGTTGTTGGCTGCTGACTTCCTTGGCTTCTAAACTAAAAGCAGCCTCTCTCTTATATACATCAGGACTAAACTCATACTGGTTCCACTCAAGGAATCATGGTATAAGAAAGGAAAATAAGCTGTGGGCTGCGGGGATGTGCATTCCATTTTATGTTTTTAGTTCTTGGAAGGTAATGCAATCCTATTATTATTTTGAAGGCTCAATATCTGGAGATAGGCAGGAAAAGCATTGGATTTTTGTTTCCTTCATTGGCCTTATTATGAAATGCTTAAGCAAGAAGCAAATCTAGTTAGATATTGATGTAGTGCTAGTCTTAAGGAGAAATACCAGAGGTGTTGTTTGATAACGCACATTTTAGAAATCTCAATTAAGCTAAAAATAACTTAAAATGGTAAAGTTAAAATTTTTATTGAATATGATAAGTCGTTGGGCTTTTAAAAAAAATTTATAATTTAAATATTTAAGCACTTACATTATTCAACACTTAAAATTCCTTTATTAAACTTTCAGTTTTACCAATTTCTATTCAAATTCAAGAAAGAATGCAAGCACTTGTCAGTATTTAATGCATTGTTAAACCAAATCTTATCAAATTGAGTTAACAGTTTGGCTGGTTTAGGATTAAAACAATGCGATTTGTTTTGGTCTGGTTTGCAAAGGAAAGATAACTAGACCAAACTGTACTGTAAGTTATACACATTTAAATTACTAACTTATCCTCATTTAACTGTGAAACTGTGTATTAATGCATTAGAACTTTATTTCAGGATATTGAATATGCTTATTTCTTTTATTTTATTTTAGACTTTCAGATATATGTATCTTTTTTTTTTTTTTAAGTAATGTAGCAGTATGTTTGATATGCTTGTTTTAAATTATATAGCTATGAACTTTTTACTTTATTTATTGATTGTATTTTTTTTATACTTGTTTTTGGGTGCAAAGATAGTATTTCAGTATGGTTTCTGTAGTTAAATTATTTCCTTTTAGTTTGAAAAATTTATAAATTGCACTTTGCAGTTTTGTTTGAGTATTTTTTTGAATTGCTCCAAGCCAAAGCATGCACACACCCTTGTTCAGTAGGGTGATTGACTGAGACCTGCAACAAACTCTTAGAATAGAGATAATTTGAGGGGGAAATGTTGAGATCCTAATTCAACTTCTTCATTTTTAATGTCTATGAGTCATTATACTATGTATGTATATCTTTATAACTAGAGCATAGTTATTAAAGGCACAAGGTGCCCTAGGGCTGAAGGGGTCATGGAGTGCACCTTTGATAGGTAAGGTGCAAACATAAATAAAATATTCTAGAAAATTCAAAATTAACATCTCACATTCATAATACAACTTACAACTATAAAAATGCATTCGAACAATACCTCTTAGTACTTATTCTTTAAGAAAGGCTAGAGAGACTCCACGTGGCAAAAGGCCATTAGCAAAAAAAAAAAAAAAAGAAACTGTGCTAGTCAATAATGTTTTTTTTTCCCCCTTGCATTGTCAAGTTTGTGTTCCATGCAGACTTTTCTGTGGAATTATTGCTGCTAGTATTATTACGATCCATACAGATCAATCAACCAAGACAAATGTCTAAACACATAGGGGGAACAATAATGAGAATCAATAGTATAGATAAAATAACATCAAGAAAATAGAGAACATAGATGATGACAGTGAAAATATAACAGAGGCATGCCTTTGTTGTGCCTTGCACCTGGAAAAAGGCATGTGCTCCGCAATAAGGTACATGCCTCAGTTAGGTTGCATGCTTGACCACAACTACTGTCTGTTGAGCCTTAAGCCTGAGGTACACTCTGTAGGTCATCTTTCTATGATGCCCTTACATCTGATTCTCACATCTCCTACAATAATAGTCTTAAGAAGAATTAGCAGCTACCCCATAGTGGAATATATTGTTTCTGAATCCCCAAATATGGTAAATATATCTATGCCAACCAAACTTTGGCAAAAGACCTGAATAGCCTTTCCTTTCACCTTTTTGATGGCTCTAGAGGAGTACTTCTAGAGTTAGAAATTATTGCTAAGTGATAGGATTGTTTTGACAATCCTTATGTTAAAGTTGCATGAGGAAATATATGATCTATTTTTCCAGAGTTTTTTACAAAGTTTTCAATTGTATTGGGACCATTAATCCACTTTTCTTGTCAATCGACTTGAAACTATGTGTAGGTTAGAGGAACTAAACCACACTAGGATTCCCGCACAAACCTATTAATATTGCCAAAGTTGTATGAGAAAAATAATATTACTAAACCACACTGTTCCTAATGTCTTTGACAAAGTTGTATGAGGAAATATTCCTGTTTCCAGATAGTGGCCACTTGCCACAGAACAGAGTCATTATTCCACTTTTATTGTCAACTACACTTAGTGTTGTTAAAGGCGCGACCAGCGCAGCCTCTGAGCCTTGGATACACCCAGCCGAGGCGCATACTGCCCAGGCGCGCTTAGGCCCTCCAGGCCCTGAGGCGCAGCCTACGCCTGGATTTTTTTCACAGAATTTTACTGCTTTTAACAGATATTTTGATTTAGATTTTAAAAATTTAATATTCCTAATAGAAACCTAATAAGAAAAGGAACTTTTGACTTTCCCTTATCTATTGAAAGTTGAAACCTAATACAAAAAGGAGATTTCCCTTATTTACTACAAAAAATAAAATAAAATTGAGAACTCAAAAATGATTTTTTCCTAATAGATATTTTTGGCCAGATTCGAAAAGGAAATTTTAAACTTCTCTTGTTTATTGAAAGTTAAAACCGAATACAAAAAGGAGACTTTTCTTATACACTATAAAAAAAACTCAAGTTAATATAATTCATTTTTTTTTAAAACCTTTTACATGTATGAGTTAATGTGATTACGATATGTTTTATACCTTTTTATGGATGTGAATGAAATTAGGATTTATTTCATGCCTTATTATTCAACTAGGAAATATATTTTTCTTTTTTTAGTCAACATGCGCCTAGTTTCCGCCAGGCACACGCCTAGCATTCCGCCTTGCACCTCAGGCTCCAGGACCCTTTGTGCTTTAGTGCACGTTGGGCCCTTTAATAACATTGACTGCACTGGATAACTGGCTAAAAATAGCTAACCAAGGTATGAAACTATTTAGAAGTTAAGGAAAAAAGTCGGGCTGATTTGTGCTAGCTTGCCTTTAATGAATTTTTTGAACTGATGGAAAACGAAATGTAGTTTCCATGATTAGTAATATCTCAATGAGCCTCATCCTGTTTTACCTTGATTAGAATGGAGAACTGTATAATTTGGATAAAAGTTTCTGAATTAGCTGCTGTTTAACCATTACCACGAGTTGTTATTGAATGCAGCATCTGTTACCTTAGAATGCAGGTTATAGGGGATGCCCTGCATGCTAAATTTCAAAACCATTATACACTTGATTGATGATTTACAATTCTACGGTTGAAACCTTGTTTTGTGCCTGAACATTGAGGTTTTCCTCCAGAACCTTGCATGTTCACTTGGCAATAGAAAATACCGGGAACTTCTTTTAAGCATAGCAACTTTTATCAAGGCAATCCAAGGTACTAACATCAAGAGCATCCAAATCTACTTATTGATATTTGCCATTCGTTTTATCTTTGAGTCCAATGTCCTTTTAGGAAGATAAATTATGCCTTATTTCACTATTTGCTGCTCTTGCTTTACATCACAACCTTTTCTAGTGAAAGAATTGCCCTTTTTGCTGTATTGTTTTAACGACCTTATCATTTCTTCTTTTTTTTTTTTTTTTCCGGTGATAATAGAGACTCTGCTCCAATAGCTAATTGTGTACCGAAGCACTAAACTAATGCTGGAAAATTTAAAGTGTTTATCTATGAAACATTTTCAATATTACAATAGATCAATTTGGTGTTATTTAAATTGAGTAATAACTTCAGAATTCTTATGATGTAGAGAAATAATATACTCTAATTAAAACTTCTATGCCTGGTTCTCTAAATTACGTGAACAATGTATACAGGAACATCATTTTTCTTTGTTGCAACATGAAACGGAAAAACTTCGGAATGATATAGAGAATATGCGCAGTGAATTGAGGTTTGATTTAGAGTTACCCTGCAAGTTATGATTTTTGTTACCATGCTAGTTTCTGTCACTGTTTCTTCTATCATGATCATCACATTTTTAAGACAATGATAATGATACAGGCATGAAATTGACAAAGTCACTGCAGGGCAACGGCTGGATTTGAATCTTGAAAGAGGGTAAGGAAATCAATGGAAAACCAATTTCTCTAATTTCTTATTTCTGATGGCTAATCACTTGTGTGGGGTTCAACATAATGCAGGAGGATAAGGGATGAGCTAGCAAATCAGAATGCTGAAACCTCTAACCTTACTAACAAACTTGATAGGGTGAGAATTACGAGTGAAATTGGGAAATTCTGAAGTATACAGATGATTGCATTTTTGACATTTTTCTTTGCTACAATATAATTTTTCAGGAAATTCACGCATTAAGAGCCCAATTGGAAGGTGCAAAATATGATGTGATAAAGTACTGCATAGGTACTCTTGTTTCCATTTCTGCTGTAGGTCTTGCTGTGGTCCGAATTGTGATGTAAATCTGTAGATTTGCAATCAATGGTTACTTAACCTGAACGAAAAAAATAATAGCTCGTTTTTTTTTGAAGCTATTATTTTGCTTGCAAAATATTAAAAAAATTTAAATTTAATTCAGATTGATTTTTTTTTTCCTTCCTTCTTGTTGTTGTATCTTGTATCATAAAACAAGAAAAAGCTGATTCAGATGTATGGTGTATTCTACTTTCACTGGAAGGATATTTTGGATTTAATCAAACGAGGTCTCTGGTTCTATTTTATTTATTTATTTATTTTTAATTCCCCTAGAAGTGGATTTTTATGCTGGTTTATTACTCTGCTTTGGGCTTATTTGGAGGAGCAGTTATTGTTTACTCTCGATCATTTGTTTGTATGTTGTGTTCGGTAAACATAATTACTGAATTAATGTTTTAAAATCAGCTTAGTACATAAATTAATCACTAATTCATTAGATGTAGTAGCCAATAAATCAATAATTCAAGATCTGGATCATTAATGCATGTGTATTAAATTGGAATATCATCTATTTAGGAATGAGATGTTTTGGTTTGATATGTTAAACAATTGATAGATTTGGGAAAATACTCAATTTAGGGCATGAACTTAAGTTAAAAGTTTAATTTGAGTCACGTAAAAAAAAAATTAAACTAATAATCACATATAATAGACATTAATTGTGAGATCCATTAAAAAAAAAAAAAAACCTTGAAACCCAGATTTCTCAACCCTCGATTTCTCCTCTCTTAGTGTACCTTACATGAAATTACTCACCCACAAAAAAGTTGACCGATCAAAAGGACTGCTATTGAATTAAGATCATAATCCAGTGCCTATAAGGTATTCCCAACTAGAAGAATGATGCTACTAAACACGAGGTCTTATATATGATCTATTTGACCATGCACTAAAATATATCGAAGAGAACACTTGTGCAACAACCATCGACCCAATAATGACACCACAAACAGTTGTTGCAGCTCCAAGACTTAGGGAGTAGTTTTCTGCTGTTGGAACAATAATATGTGTTGACCATATAACGAAGACAAGAATCCAAAAACAAGATGATGAATTGATTAAAAAAAATCAGATCTACTTCTTATTGTTAAGAGAGAATTAACAAAATAAATAAATTGATAAAAGAAAAAAAAAGAAGCTCAACCTTGACACTATTATAATCAGCAAGGTGTAGCAGAACATATTGTAACATACAGCCATAGCTAATAGACAAGACGAATCAATCGTGATTGTACCAATAAGGACTTAGGGTTATATTTCATCATACAAAATTTGACCCAGTGGCTCTTGTGATTGAGGAAGAGGTAGACTTGAGACCAAAAAAGACAAGGAGAGAAGGTGTAGTAGATAGAAAGAGGCAGTGGTGGATAGAAGAGAGACTAGGCATTCTAATTTACGTCCAGACTGGATTAATCGAGCCCTAGACTAGCGATTGAGTTGAGAGCTACCCTTAGGGTTTGAGATTTGGGGGGATTTTGGATTTGGAGGTGGGATAGTAGGGAGACTAGGATTTGGGAGTGGGGATGAAGAACTTCTTTTAATTTTTATTTTAAATAAATTTTAAATTATAATTTTAATATTTTATAATTATTTAAAAATATAAATGGGTCCTTTACGTAATGTCTGTTATATATGATTAACGACGAAATCTTTAATTGGTTCGAAAATCAAGTTTAAGGGGGAAAATTGGTCCAATTTTTCTATATGACTCAAATAGAATCCTCAACCTAAGTTCAGGCCCTAAATTGGGTATTTCCTCCAATAATTCATATAAAGGTTTGTTATTTAAATATTTTTAAAATGTCACATCATTTGGATTTGATGGTATTCATAATTTTTTTAAAGATTATGTGTGGTTAGATTGCTCTCATAAAAATAATCTGAAATTTTTTAATGAGATAACAAACTTATTTTTTGTGGGTTGTACATCCAGCTGTGTGGAGGGAAACTTGAATTCGAAATCTCTCAAGGAACATAAACTTCTCATTACTCAAGTTAAACCTTGGGTGATAAAGGTATTCATGTCACAGCCCAACTTAGGAGCCATGACGGTCCTAGGGTACGGGTGATGCTATTGCTACCAATACCACGAAGAACCCATTAAAATAAACTATATGGCATGCATACACAAATAAGTTTAAAATAGCTTAAGCAAAACAATTAAAAA
>CANXYC011327571.1:0-22473 GCA_948193065.1 Aleurites moluccanus
AATATAATTTACATATTTATTAAAAAAATTTAATTATCAATTTAGCAAAGTAATAATATAATAAATTAAATTATAATAATTTATTAATTAAAATGACTCATTTACTATTTATATATTATTTAAAATAAAAGTAAAAAAAAAAAAATAATGGACTTATAAAATATTAATTTTAATTATAAACATTTTATACATAAAATTAAAAAATAAAAAAAAAATTAGCGTTGATCAACAGTAGAACACCAAAATGGTGTTTTACTGTTCATCAACACCATTTTGCACTGTAAAATGGTGTTGGTATATCATTTTGCAATCCCGTTAGAGATGCTCTAATAAGTGGATCCCATTTTGCAGTCCCGTTGGAGATGCTCTAACAAGTGGGTCTTTTGTATTAAGCGGCATTCTGATAGATTGATTGAACGTTATAAAGCTATTAAAGTTGATGGCCCATACACACATGGAATCATAAGTGGGTAACTGGGATAACTCACTTATATAAAATTAATTGACTTATATTAGGTCCAACATCTACTTACTTATAAATTTTTTATATATTTTATCATTAAAAAAATAAAGGAAAAGAAAATAAAAAATTTGGATCCCTAGACATGCTATGATACCATGATGAATTGAAGAAACTTCATTTAGTTTGGTAAATTGTTACAAAATAGAATTTACAGATCCTAACGCTACATATACTGAGGCTACAATTCACACGTGAAGCAAATGATCAAGAACTCTGGATTGCCAGCTTGGCATCCTCTACAGCTGTCCATAACAACTTCGCTGACATGGCAAGAACAAACTAAAACAGCTAACTAAAGAGAGTAACAATGCTCTGTAAACTAAAACTAAAACAGAGAATAAATTACAAAGAGCTCATCAACCTGTGAATGCTATTTTAAATTTAGCAACTTCATATTTGTTACAATGGCATAATGCTCAGAAATTGCTCCAGAAATACAGACCTCACAACGTGGGTTAAAACTAACGTGGATGCTGCAATATTTGTAAATTCCAACAAGATGGGTATGAGCTGTGTTTTGAGAAATTATGAAGGTGCCATAATGGGAGCTACTGCAAAAAGGTACCGAGCATTCATAGTTCCAAAAGTGGCAGAAGTTCTATCTATAAGGGAAGCTTTGAGTTGGATAAAGTCTTTTAACTTATCAAACGTTATTCTGGAGTCAAATGCTCAATATGTGGTCCAAGCTATAAATAATTCACATGACATGAATTCTTTATCTGGGCTGATTATTGAAGACCGAAGAGAAATTAGGAAGCATATTCACAAGATAGAAGTTAATTTTGTAAAAAAAAATAAAAAAATCTAAGAATTAAGTAGCTCATGTTTCAATAAGAGCAACTGATTTTAAACAAGAAATCAATTCTTGGGATTCTGTTTCCCCAAATTTTCTGAAGAATATTTTGTCTTCTAATTTGTAATAATATTATCATTTATTAAAAAAAAATTAATTACTATTTTTCTCTATCAAATAACCCAATACACTAAATTTTTTCTTATTTTTTAAAAATACACTAACACCCTGCTGACGAATATTTCGTTATATTAATACTCATTTTCTTATAATTTTGCCATTAGTTAATCTTAAAGTGGTCATATTTTTTAGAAAATAAAATTAAAAATTTTTTAAAAAATATTTATTTATTTATTTTTATTTTTAAATTTATCAAAAAATATGAAAATGTATTTTTAAATAAAAATAGAATGTAATTAATTAAAAATAAAAAATAAGAGTATTTCTATTTTTTTATGTTATTGTTTATTATTTTAGGGTTGATTAATGATAAAATTGAATATAAAAATTTTGTAGTATATTATGATATTTATCGGGAGAGTTAATATATTTTTAAAAGGTTAAAAAATACTTAATGTAATGAATAATTTTAGAAGGGAGACATAATAATTAAAAAAAAATAATAGTGCAGGGAATTTGCTACAATTAAGATATTAATTGAATAGCTTTTAGTATGCTTATAATTTTAGAGCATAAGGCCGGCGGCTAGGAGATACTATTAATGTAAGGTTCAAAACAGTATATGTTAAAAAAAAAAAAATCCAAAAATCTAAATATTCCTTTCCCTTAAATTAAAAAAAAAAAGAAATGGTAAGGTCAATGTACAAAATTATAGAATATTAATATATTTATGTAATTGTTAGATTAACAAGGGGCCAAGAAATAAATAAACAGAAGAACCAAAACGGCAAATATTTTTCCGGTTTCGCACTCGGAACCAGAGAGAAAAGTTACAACAGAAAGGACAGGAAAAGGAAAGAAAGAAACCCAAGAACATGATTCTTGCTGTATTGTTTGCAAATGCTGAAGGCAACATCTTGATTGAACGGTACGCATGAAATCTCACACATCTTTCGTGATGCATCTCACTCTTGTTAGATCAAATATAACCTTACTGTTGAGCTATCGTTTTCTTGTTTTTGATTTGATTTTCTTGATTTTGGATAGATTTTTCTTGGTTTTGAATACCCTTTTTCTTGGATCTCACCGGTTTTTGTGGGATTTTTTTTGAATTTGAATGTAAATGGTGCTGTTCCCATTTGGTTAACTTTGATTATGATTCACATAGCATACTATTGATTTTGTGGATTTGAGTGCTGGAAAAATCCATTTTTTAATAAAATTTTGAAGTTTTGTAAAGATTGTGAAGGAATTTTTTTTTTTAATCAATTGTAAAGAAAAAGATTTAGTTTTCTGAGAAAACTTTATTTTCTAATTCAGAAACTGTTTTTTATCTGTTGTGGGGAAATTAGTGTGAGTCACCAGCCCGTAATTTGCTTTAAGACATGCTTTCTGATGACACTTAGATCCACAATGGTAAAAGTCTTGGACTGCCATGTGCAAGTTTCAACTGTAACTGAATTGATTTGGGTCTTGAGAGGCCATTTCATGAGATATTGCTAATAGTCAGGACCATTTCCAGTTGTTCCCAGACCAAGATCCTACTTTGATGGGACAAATATGTTAACAATAGTAAATGACTTTATTTTAATATTTAAGATAAACAAATAGATATAATTGTAGTCTTGAGTTTTATGATGAGCCACAAAAAATCAAAGAACAATAATTTTCCTTTGATACTATACTACAGATGGTTGACAGGTGGATTGGTGATACTAGTTATGATAAAATAAGCTTTGGATTCTACTTCCTAGGACATGACTGCATTTTAATATTCTAAAATGAGTATGTGTGTTTCCACGTTGGAGTTTTCTTGTTAAAGATATAGAAATCCAAAATCAGTTTAGAATCCTGCTGATCTCAATAAGAGTTTATTAGAATGGGACCAAAATTGAAGAGTATAGCATTTGATCGAGAATTGTAAACAAATGGAGGGTGCCTGTCTTGGTAAATGTCTATAATGAAGCTACCCCAAACTCCAGGTTGAGTTGCTGTCTTGCAAAAGGTATATCCTGTGGGGGAGAGCAAGACATCAGCTTGTAGTTTCCTTGAAGGTGAGTGGCTGCGTTAGGATAGAGTCATGAGAAGGTGGAACTTATATAGGATTGGCATAAGAGATTAATGTCATGGAGTTTGCTTTGTTGCCCATTGGCAAGGGAGCAGAATGGCATTTAAGGTGGATGAATTTAAGTTCTTCATTGTTTTTGAGGCTTTGATACTTAATTCAACTAAAGTTATTCTTAATCCCAATTAGTTTGATTTGGGCTAGTTTTGTGGATAATTTTTCTCCATTATGTTTGGTTTAGGTCAAATTCCAGTAAGGTCTAGTGATGTATTTTTGTTAGGTCATATGTATAGATATGGTCTAATTTTCTTTGTAGTTTATAGCATGTGCTCATACATTTATGTCTGAATAAAGGTCTTCAGTCATGTCACACCAAATATAACACTTTATGTAGGAGACTGTGTT
This sequence comes from Aleurites moluccanus, assembly GCA_948193065.1. Lineage (NCBI taxonomy): Eukaryota > Viridiplantae > Streptophyta > Magnoliopsida > Malpighiales > Euphorbiaceae > Aleurites > Aleurites moluccanus. The sequence continues at coordinate 3,907 of CANXYC011327571.1, forward strand.
GTTTTAGTCGATCATTATATGGACCTGAAGAGCTTGAAGAACTAGGGGAATTAAAATAAAGCATGTATTTAACCTAAAAGATTTAGAATGAAGAAAAAGTTTCAGATGGCCCTTTTGTTCAAATTTTAGCAGTGTGACAGCTTAGTTGAAATCTGAAATGAAGGAATACGTTAAGATGCACCGAGAATATATTCAAATACGACCTTTTTGTCCTTAGAATTTTTAAATTGACAGATATTTACAAAGTGATCATTTTGACCCTTCATCTTTATACATAGTTCTAGTCGTCCCACAAATTTAATTCTGCAAAATGTGCTTTCATGTTCAATATAGTTCCTTGTACCATGTGTTTACTTTCATATATCATTCCATCCTTTTAAATTAGTGTCAATTCTATTATTTTGAAAGAGAATCTGTATCAATCAACTTTTTTGATATGTAATTATAACATATACATGTGTATGTGTGCCTTTATTCACTACACATTGGATTAGACTGCACCATGTCATTATCATACATGAGGGGACTAAGCTGCCTTCTGTTTCTGAAAGAGCTTGGGTCTAAGGACCTTGCTTGTTCTGCTTTTTGAGAAACAAATGAAGCAACCTGCCCATCATGGGTCTTGCTCTGCTGGCTAATCTCATAAAAGAGATAAGTGCATACCTGAGAAACATGCTGTTTTGGTGGATTTCAATTGACAAGATTTTGGTCTCTGTTATGAAGGGAACATATTGGTTAACATATTGTTTCAAGTGTTTAACTATTGCCATTATTGCAGATTTAGTGGAGTTCCAGCCGAGGAACGGCTACATTGGAGATCATTCTTAGTTAAGCTGGGTGCAGATAATCTTAAAGGTGTAAAAAACGAAGAACTTCTTGTTGCTTCCCACAAGTATGTACACCTCTGTTCTTTTATGAGTTCCATGTAGCTGTAACACCTATTACTATATATAGAAAATCTCATTGTCTTTGTTTGGAGTTAAAATTGATTTTTGATTTACAAACAATGTGTTATACTTACATCCAAGATAGATTATATCAACTATAGAATGTCATTTGTTTGCTTATTTGGTCTATAGTTTCCAGAGTCCTGGTGCCCATTTTCCTAGAACTTTTGAAGTCTAATCCTTAATATCTTTGTTGATTACCAAGAGGAGACTTGGAAGACTGCTTTAAAAAGGCAACTGACCTAGGTTGTGGGCATAATTTTTCGTAAATGCTGTGCAATTTGTAATATGAAAGTTGAATTTACAAACTTTGGAGTAAATGAAGTGTCTTTTGTTTCAAAAGAAGTGTACGTCCAGAAATTTTGATGGTTGTTCTTTGTGTTAAATGTGAGCTATCTGCTGTCCAATTCTGCACGTGTTTTTATTAACGTAAATGTTTGTGGTTCAGATCTTAATTAACGCATTTGAAAAGCAAAGAAAAAATTGATTTCTTCAATTAGTTCGTTGGTATTGCAAACAAGCAATTTTTTTTTTAGTATAAACTTTTTTTATAAAGTCCTTTTAGGATTCAATGAATTATTTTGATGGTTTTACTATCACTTTCTTGCTGACCCCATTATGCATCTCACTTTGAATTGAATGCAGAATAGATGTCAATAGTGCAGAAATGATAGTGCAACCTTTACATGTTGTAAAATGTTGTAGAATAGTACAATGAGTAAAGTATGGAATCTTTCATCATTCCCAATTTAGGTTAATGGATTTGTTAAATCTTAAAGAATCTACTAGTAGGTTACCTTGGATGAATCTTAGCTCTTATTTGATTCATAAAGTATGTTGCAGTGTTTTGGTAAGATTTTCCACAAATGATCTTGTCTAAATTTTCAATTTATGAATGTGTAGTGCAGTTCTTGGGGAAGACAGTTCTTGCTACATTAGAAATTTGACCGCAGAAATTTTTTTTTATGATAATCATTTCCACTGTTGAGGCATGAAGAGGCATTTTTTATTTTTTATTTTATTTTTTATGTTTCCCTAGAAACAGGACATGTTAAACTGCTAATTTGATTCTGTTATTTGTAAAACAACAGCATTAGTGTAGAGAGAAAATTTTGGACATGCTTGCAGTATATAAGCTTAAACCATGCTTATATATTCATCTCATTTCATGCAGTGTGATAATTTATAGAAAGTAGAGTCCAAATCATTCAAGTTCTATCATATGGACCATTCTACTTTATTGTACCTTTCTTTAATTATATCAAGTTGCAACCTTAAGTCCATTGTAGCTCTAAATTTTGTAGGATCTCTCTCTCTCTTTACCCAAATAGTTCTTTATCGTTCTATTTAGTTCCTATTGACTTACAGTTGCAGTTTTGTTATTTTTCCCCTTACCAGGTCAGTTTATATTGTGTACACAGTGCTTGGGGATGTCAGCATTTTTGTTGTTGGCAAGGATGAATATGACGAACTTGCCTGTGAGTGTATAACTATATTTTACTTCTTTTAAGAATCACCTAGTTCTATATGCAAAGATGGGAAGCTAATTACGCTTTTTGATGCTAAAATTATTCCGAGATTAAAGACCCTCCAGCTTGTAGATCTCTTTAATATACCTTGTAGTTCAAATGACTTGCAATAAAAGTTTTAATTTATTTCTTTCTTGACATAAAGTTTCTGGCAATGCTGTGAAGACGAGGTTCAGCTTCTCTATTGAGGTTGCTATCTTGCCACCTATCACAGATTACGAAGTATGGAAATTGGCATTTTACTTGGATAAGAAACAGTTTTTTTTACCCTTATTTATGGTGGTACCTGTTTGGACTATAATTTGAAAACTTTAATAAAAGACAAAAAGGTGGGTAAGAACAGGGAGTTTCTAGTTGTGATTGATTGTATTACTGATGATCCATCTTGGTTTCCCTTTGTCTTTTCCCTGGATGGCTTTTCTCTAGTGGCAGAAGTCATCTTTGCTATTACCTCAGCCGTAAAGGATGTATGTGGGAAGCCTCCAACTGAGCGTCTTTTCCTTGACAAGTATGGAAAGATATGCTTATGTCTGGATGAAATCGTGTGGAAGGTAAAGATGCTAAATTGTATGAGCTTTTGTCTGCTTAGCATCGAGTTTGAAATGGCATTGTAGCTTCTTAGAATTTTTATAAACAAATCATGTTCGAACAAATTTTCAATAGCTTTTAATTAATAGATTCAATATTGCAGTTTTCTTAACAGTACTTGCAACAGCTTTAGCCAATGGCAAATATACTTGTAGAATATTTAAAACAAATTGAAAACCCGGAATTTTTAGAGATATTTGGGGTGATCTGTTCATCCTTAACATAATTTATCATTAATCAAAGCTGATGGCATAAAGTGTATGATTACAGCTGTACATGATATATTTCTCATTTTCTATTTGTTTGAAGCATGAGGTCAATGCTTTTAGTGACATTATTTCATAACAGATATAATAGCTCATGCTTACTCAATTTGGCCATGACTTGACTTGACCCCATTTTTTTATGAGAACATGCTACTTTTGATATTGCTATTTCAATGACACGGCAGCCAAGCATTACTATAACCTTGTGTAGCTTCTTTGTATTTTTGGCAGAGTAGAGTTGTAGACAATACACTTTTTGATGATTGTTATTTTTTAGTTCATACTATCAGACACTAAATTCCATTCCATTCTTTCTAGGGATTGCTGGAGAATACCGATAAAGATAGGATTAGAAGACTGATGAGACTAAAACCCCCAACAGAGTTCTGAGTTTCGAAGTTGATTGCAGGAACCAGCCAAATGGAGATGGCAAGATAGGTTTTCTTGTATCACATGGGAAACACAGTGGATCCCATTGCCTCCAAATGATCACCATTGTTAGTGATCCGCATTGTACTTTTTGTTTTCCTTGCTGATAACTATTTTAAAAATTTGCTGTATCAATATATTTACACCGAGGGAAATGTTGTGAAACTATAAATTAGACATTGTTGTTCTAGTATTAATACATCTGAATATTTCTTTTACTGTACAATTGCTTTTAAAATATTTTGAAAAGAATCGCAATTTTCAATTAGAATATTTTTACAAGTTATTATTATTATTATTATATATCTTTTAATTTTCGTATATATGATTTGTTTTTTACTGGATTGCGTCGAAAGCTGACCAAACCAATGATACCATCTAACTGCAGCACAAGAACATAGCATTTGATAATTGATCCCATGTGCAAACAGCAAAAAAGTATTTTTCTGCAAACTTTCTTTTTCCTTGTAAAACTGGCTCCAATCACAGTTGAATTCGAGACTCTTGTATATGTATATATGGGATAAGGTAAACACTAATATTTAATATTTAGTTTAGGAGCACATCAATTCATAATTATAATTTTAACCATAATGTTATTAAAACTTGTAATTCTCACATTTTTTTCCGTTGACTTTCGTTATTGGGCTTCGCATGAATTAAAAAGTAATTGTCAAATTTTAATTTAGTTCCTAAAATTTTATTTATTTTAAAAAATAAAATTTTAAATTAAATGTATAAAAAATAAAATAAATTAATAATTAAATAAAAATTAATTATTTAATTAAATTAATATTAAATCTTAATTTAAAATTACTTTTAATTTATTAATTATTTAATTTATTTTTTTATTCTTATAAAATTTGAAAAATATTTTTATGTATTTAATAAAAAAATTATTATTTTTATTTCATTATAATTAAAAATAAATTATTTTCTCTTATTTTATATATATATATATATGAGGTATTTTTAGTTATTTTATTAAAATTTAATAAAAAATAAAAAAAGTAAACAAAATGATCAAATTTATTGACAAAATTAAAATACAAAGACTAATTGCGCTTTTTTCTTTAAATATTATTATCCCTAAACTAAAACATCGTCAACTTCTTTTTTTTTATATATATATTTTCTTGCTTTTTATTTAATAATTAAAATAAGAATATTTAAAAATATATGTGAATAATTTTATATATAAAATATTCATATATAATTTTATTTATTTATTTATTGTATATTTTAATTTAAAATTAAAATAAATTACTTTTTATTTAATTAAATAATTAATTTTTAAAAGTAATTTATTTTCTTATTTTTTGTATATTTGATTAAATAAAATTAATTTTTGCATATTTAACAAAATAAAATAATTTTATTTTAATATACAAAAATATTTTTTAATCAAATATAAAAAAATAATTAAATAAATTAAATAATTAAACAAAAAGTAATTATTTTAATTAAATAAAAGTAATATTATTTATTTCAATTTTAAATTAAAATATACATAAAATAAATAAATAAAAATATAATGTATGAATATTATACATAAAAATTATTCATATATATTTTTCAATATTCTAATTTTTAAAAAAGTAAGAATCAATATTCTAATTTTTTAAAAAGTAAGGATATATATATAGGGATAAGAGTATTTAAAAAAAGAAATGCAATTAGTTTTTATATTTTAATTCCGTCAATAACTTGATAATTCATCTTTTTTTCTATTAAATTTTAATAAAATGATTAAAAATATCTCGTAAAATATTCCGTGTATATATATAGAGAGAAAGAAAATATATATTTTAATTTTAATTGAATAAAAAATATTTTTAATTAAATATATAAAAATAATTTCTAAATATATAAAATTAGAAAATAAATTAAATAATTAAAAAGTAATTTTATTTATTTTAATTTTAGAAAAGTGAATAGTTAAATAAAAACTATTTATCTTAATTTAATAAAAAATAATTTTAAAATAAAAATAATTTTAATTTTAATTAAATAAAATAATTAATTTTTATTAAGTTATTAATTTATTTTATTTTTATATATTTAATTGTTAATTTTTTTTTAAATAAATTAAATTTTAAAGATTAAATTATAATTTATGAATTACTTTTTAATTTATGTGACATGTAGGAACGAAAGTTGAAAGGACCGAAATTGAACGTTTAAAATATTAAAGATCCATGTGTTCGTCCAGTTAATTATCTTATCCCTTTTTTTTTTTCGGCAAAATCATTTTAGCAAGCCATTAAAAGACAAGAAACCTCGCTGAATTTCATGTTCGTGGCTTCGACAGAGACTCAAATTCAAATTTGAAAGCTTTTAGTTCTAAAAACGACTCAAGTATCATTAAATCAAAGACTCGTTAGTAATTTCATGTTTAAAATAAACAGTTAAACACTGCATGCAAATGCTTTATGGTGTATTCCCAATTCTGTCTGCAAGTTGCTCCATATTTCTTTCCTGCAAGGTTTGCCGGCTAATCTAAGGTTAATTATATAATTAATTAATCTCTACTGCCAGTAAAATTCCAGTTTAGTTAATTTCCAAGTATATTTGTCATTATAAGGTTTAATTATTTGTTTTTTTCGGAAATGCAGACTACACATTCTTGAAGACAACGATATAATCTTCCAACAAAGAGGCGTCCACAACAAAAACTCCATCAACTAGATACTCGGAAGAAGAAGACAACAATATATGTATAGTAAATCCATTTTTCGATTAGTTTAAGGGAAGACCCTGCTGAGTTTCTCTGCCTTAGCACAGTTTCGACTTCCAAGTTCCAATCAAATTGCAGCATTGAGAAATGCTTGAACTAAAAAAACATTCTGATCTTTTTTTCTTTTTAAATTATTTTTCTAGCTTTTAGATTGATTCGAGGAAATTTACTTAGTTAAGCATATAAATGGCTCCTTCAAGAATATTTTGGTCTAGGACTAAGAGAATATGCTTTAATAATTCTTGTATATATATATATATATATATGAAAATAATTTCTCTCATCTCCTTCTCTAACTTTTGAGTTGATTCAGAAAGGAAGGGAAGAGAAAGAAAAAAATGAAGTATGGAAAGAGCCTTCGTGATGAGATTGAGAGAGTTTTTCCTAAATGGAAAGGTCAGTTCATATCTTACAAGAGGTTGAAGAAGCAGTTGAAATTGATAAATCCTCGGTCGACAAAAGGCAAAACAATTTATACAAGATGGCCGAGATTTGCTACGAGAAGATTTTTGGAAGTGAATCATATGAGACTTAGTGTTGGTTTTATAAGATTATTAGATAATGAACTCAATAAAGTTAATATGTTTTATGTTGATAAGGAGGAAGATTATATCATTAAATTAAAGGTATTAGTATATATCAAAAATTCTTAATCTGTTAATTGAAATTGTTTAGATTTATAAAAATTGATGGTTAGAAGAAGTTTACAAATGGGTTGGTTATTGCAGGAGCTGAAAATCAGGGCAGCAAATTTGGAAGATGATGAACAGAAGCGACAAGTGCAGAAGGATATTTTAAGTTTTCATGAAGAAATGGTTCTGCTGCTTCGTTACAGTGCCCTTAACTTCACAGGTACATCCTTTTCTCAGGGATATGGGACTAAAAATTAAAAATCTTATAATATAACGAGAATTAGGTTAAAAAAATCTGAGGACCTAGCCTTCAGATTATGAGAAACTACCTTAAGATTAAGAACGGATTTGAAAATAATTCTCAGTTGATGTATATTTTACAGGGAGATTGAATCATAAATCTTGAGTTATATATAGAGGAAAATGAGTTGTATTGTTAAATGTTGCTTTGCCAATTTAATTCATTGGACTAGACTGCGTTAAAAATACATTTGATTACATTATATTTTATTACAGTGTACTAAACATAGCTCTACTTGTCAACTAACCGCACATTCTGGAGTATTTTGCTAATTCACTTTAAAGCAGGAGTAGCCAAAGAACAGATTTTTGGATTCAACATTTGATTTTCACAGCATTAAACAAACCAATATCGCATGGTTTCTGCAAATACTAAATGTTGCTTGAACAGACAATGGTTAATCATGCATAAATCTAGGGACTTTAATGAGCAAGGTTTACTAAAACTAGACAATTTGAGGCCCTGTTGTAATTAATTATAATTAATTAGATATCATTTTTCTTGCCAAGCAAACTATGGTCCTGGATGCTTTTGTTTCATTTTCTTCCAAAGGAATGCATTGCACTCTTGTTATCTAGCAATTCGTCAACCCTTTTAGAAAAAATCTCCATCAGTTTTTGAATGCTGAGAAGAACACATTTGATGTCTGCAAACAAATGAAAGAGTGTCATTTATCAGACTAAGTTTTGCTTGCACCAAGTATAAGTTTGTTCAATGTGATAATAATATGTGGAGCAAAAGAGAGTATTAGTGTGACACAAAAAAAAAAATAGGCATAAAAGTCATATTAGTGAACAGTTTGCAGGCAAGAATTTTCCCAGTTATCAAATGCAACTTTCTGTGCATTTTCCGAAGAGGCTATTTCCATGGTCTGAACCTGCTACCTTTATTAGGTCAATATTACCATTGTGTCAATACTTGCTCTAAAATAAGATAGCAACCAACCGAAAAAGAAAATTTTCATTAATGCCAAAGCAGAATGTTTAATTTCCTTTGACATTTAACATTTTAAAACAGAACCATATAATATATGTTACATTTTTCTTGCGAGTAAATAGACATTAATGCTCTTTTGTTCTCAAGAAACAGGACTGGTCAAGATTGTCAAGAAGCACAACAAGCAAACCGGCACAAATTTTCAGTTTTCCCCCATGCCAAGGGTTATGCAACAACCTTTCTTCTCCACTGATCTGCTGTACAAGCTTATGAAGGAATGTGAAGCAGAGCTTGCTTGCCTCTTTCTTCCAGCTGACGCATGATAAGGCCATTCCCAAATCCAAAGTTAGCTATAGACTATATATGTAGATTCTATAATAAAACTACATCTTCTATGTTCACCAAGAAGAAACAACTCTTTCTATAGAGAGCAATCAATTAAGCTCTTCATTTCTCATATTTGGGTTTTTCTATGGCTTGTTTGGATGGTATGGCTTTAGAGATTATTCTTGGGGCAATGCAATAAGTAGCTTATTTTTTGCTATTTAATTACCATGTTTGTCCATGTTAGTACTTACTACAGACGATATATATCCTATAATAAGATGCATTCTTTTATTTTATCTTTCTTTTTTTTATTTATTGATTTGGTTTCTACTGAATTCAAACTCATAATTTTAGAACTTTGAAAATGATTGTAGTAGCACTAAATCAAAGTCCTTATTTTATTTTTTTTATATATATTTGAACATGAAGAAGATGAATTTCAGTATTACATTTAAAAAAACAGTTTTATCTATTTATTTTTTGAAGTCTGAAAAAACTAATTTTTTTTTAACAGAGGGGACTTAACATTGAGGGGAATTTTTTATGGCATTGGGGAGGGAAAATTTAATATGGATGATATTTAAACTCTGTCATTTACTCAGTTAAAATAATTTTGACAATATTTGGTTGAATAAAAAAATGACCAAAATTAAAATAAACAAGCTAAAATAAATCGTATGATGTAACAGTTTGGCTCGAAATTTATTTTATGGCTCAATCTCGATTAACCTCAATTATATTAATAGTAACTAGTTGGACTTGTACACTGATTTCCTTTCTGCTGTACTCTTACGTGAGATCGTAAGTTATTTGTTGACGTGTTAGTTAGCCTAAGCTCCTGAACATGCTTCTTGTGCAGTTTGTTACACATGAAGGCAGAAAGGCCGTAAAATTCCAGACGGTACGCAAAATATTTTCGTTTTGCAGTCGGTGATTATTTTTTTTAAGCATGGATTTGAGTATAGATAAATGTAATTATTAAATAATTAAATTACTAATTTACCATAGCCCACAATCAAGAAATCACTCAATCTGTAAGTATCAGAAAGTGAAAACATCACTTGGTTTGAAGGACATGGATTAAGGGAAGCATTAGCAACAACCATGGTTCTATTCCTTTGACTTATGCTGTGAATTTACGGAGAAAAGTTCTGCCGCCATTCCCAGATTTTCTTTGGTTGGCACCTGCAGTGATCACATCACTTATGGAAGCAGAACTAGCAAAATAATAGTCCCTTATTTATTAGTAACAAAAAATATAAGAGCTTAATATACGGTGAAGGGTTATTAAAATAATTATATTACTAATTTATGGCCTCTAGTAGTGATGTTGGAGGTTGCGGTGAGAAAAAAGATAGTAGTGATGATTATGAAATTATAATTCTTATAGATTGAAAATAAAATTATAGAATTATTTTTTATACTTATATTACAATTTCATAAAATTATAGATAAAACTCTAATTCTAATTTTAAATAATCGTCAAATATTGAAATTGAGAATTTCAATTTTAAACTCTCCAATTGGACCCTTATATAATTTTTTAAAAATGAGATATAATTATTAAAAAAATGTAACTTTTCGAGTATATTTATTCAATAAATTTTATTTTCTATTGATTTTTAAGATATAATTGCAATAATTTTCTTAAATTAGAACAAAATTATTTATTTTAAATATATATATATATATATATATATATATATATATATATATATATATAAATTAAAAATTAAAATAAATTTATTCGATAAGTATTAATTTATCATTTTTTTATCTATTGTCGTAAGAACATTTATTAAGAATTAAAAATTAAGATAATATTAAATAAATAAATTTAAAAATACTCAGTATTGAAATGAGTAATTTTATAAAAGATCCTAAGTTGCAGGATTCCCTTTTCTTTGGTAGAAATTATGCAAAAGAATAGAGTTAATTATATATGTGTTTTTCTTTCCGTGTGTGTGTATATATTTTGAAAGTAAAATCGATATGATATAATGATATTATATAATAGTAAAGCGTGAAGTATGATATTCAATAGTTAAGATTAAATTATATGATTTTGAATAATTCTATGTTTATATGATCTGTGATGGATACATAGTATTAAAGGGAGTTTCTTTATCTAAGTAAGTTAGTAAAGAGATTTTCTTTAAAGAAAAGAATTTTAGAAAAAGGGAAGTTTATAGCTATATATATAATTCTTTTAGAAACTTGTCTTTTTAAATAAAATTACTTTTAAACGATATATTATGATTAATGAATTGAAACAATTGAAATGTTTGTCAAATGTGGAGGCTCAATAGGGATAATTTAATTGCTTATGTGCAGTAGTCTTTTGTTATGAGCCATGAAAGTGCTTATTTTCTTATTGTTTCAAGGGGTAAATGTCCTAATAACAAGAGAAACGCTGTTAAAATTTTGATAGAGTCGTCTAAAATTAAATATAGGTTAGGATTGTTCTTTATTTTGTTATTAATAATGAATTGAGACAATTGGGATGTTTGCCAAGTTTTGGAAGCCCAATAAAAGTAATTTATTTGTTTATGTGCAGTAATCTTTTATTGTGAGTCCTAATAGCTATTAGCTATTTAAAAGTGCTTATTTCTTATTATTTAAAAAGAATAAATATCCTAATTATAAGAGTCGTATAAATTAAACATGGGTCATTAAAATTAGTAGCATTAATTTAACATTATTTTCATACATATTATTAAAACTAACAATTAACTGCAAATATATACCTGTAACAACATAACAATTTTAGGTATTACTCAAATAATAAATTTATATATTAAGAATGAAAGTCAAATCGAACTGAATCGACTAAATCAAATAAAAATTGATAGTTTTATAATTTATTTGATTTAAAAAATAGAGTAAATAAAAAATTTAATTTGATTTATAATTTGAATATTATTTCTTCAGTTTTAAACAGAACCAAACCGAAGATATATATATATATATATATATATATATATACCATTACTATAATTAAATATATTTTATTTTATTTTATATACAACCACATATTTTTTTTAACCTAATATTAATTTAGAATTTAAAAAAATATCATCTATGAAAATTAACTAAAAATAAATAAAAAAAATCTAATTTTTGAAAAAAAATATAAATTTTAGGCATACTGATTAATGAAATTGACAAATTTTAGATTATATAATATTAAAAAATTTTTAAAAAATTTTTATTGGGTATTTTTTCTTAAATTTATAATAAAAATCACGATTTATTAAAAAAAATTTTAATTTGAAATCTATAAATTGAAAGTATTTAATTTGAATAAAATCGAATCGAAATTGATGATTTTATTATAATAATGATTTAATTTAAGTTAAAATATTTTTAAAATAAAAATATTAATTTAATTTGATAACAATTATTCAAATCCAACCGATACCACTTACATATCCTAAAATTATATTCATGTTAAAACTAGTGAACTTTCAAAATCTGTTTGATATATATAATAAACAATGCAAGAAAACGATCATGTTAAATACGAGTAATCAATGTAGGTTCACCATAGAAACTTACCTTTTCGTTCATGATATTTTCCATGAAATTGGTCTTTTACACGTAGCATCTATTCTGCATATAGAATTCTTCCATGATTATAAGTTGCATTCTGATCCATTTGTAAAAACATGGACGCCAAGCTTTTGCCTTTCTCTTTATATCCTAATATGAACCAAATTCAAAATTGTACAATCTCTTATGTATATTTGAACAAGCAGTTGGAAGTCAAATGTAATTAAGTTTAACATACACAGTTGTTAAAGAAAATATTTTTAAAATCTAAAACTAAACTATTAAAAATTAAATAATATTTTAAAATTATTGAATCATATAATAATTAACAATTATAATTAAAACAATAAAACTTAAAAATTTAAATAATATTTAAGTATTCAACTTCAAATTTAATACATTAACACATATAATTTTATGGACTCAAATTATGCAATATGATACTGACATGACATTAATAACGGAGTCAGAAATCTTTTTTTTAGGAGGTTGAAAGAAAATTTAAATATAAAAATTTATATTATAATATGATTAGAATATATATATATATATATATATATATATATATATATATATATATATATATATATATAAAGTTAAATTCTTGAAAAATTAAGTGATCATGTTGTTAATTAAGTGATCATTGCTACTTATACAATGGATATCATAGAGCTAGGGGACTATGATCCCCTAATTCTATCATTGTATGATGAAATATTGATATTGATACGATACAAATATGATATGATTTTAACTTGCATGATACACATATCCATCCAAACATACATCACGTTCTATTAAAAATATCGATACTTCATAATTTTTCATAATTATGTAAAACCAATTTGAGATAAATTATAATATTGTATAGACCAAATAAAAAAAAATTATTTTAAGAACATAAACTATGTGAATATACCAATGAATGCCACGAATATAAAACTTTGGAGATTGATAATATTCTTTATCCAATGCTGCAAAATTTAGAATATTACGAGTGTGAGTGTTGTTGGCAGGCTGCTTCACCATGGACAAGCAGTCACCTTTATTGGAATTTTCTATGACAAAAATCTCAGCTCCCAATATGCAACGATCATTGATTAGGTATTCATTTGAAGCAACATTGAAAGCAATAATTGAACTATCTGATCAAAGCCAAAGCCCATTTTCATTCCATGAGATGTTGTATTTCAACTAGGATCCTTTATTTTGTTGTATCTCTTATTTTTTATCTTATATTTTTTTTATATATCAAAATATTTATGAAAATTATTAACTATTAATATATTTTAAAAATAAATGAATCAACGTATAAAAAAAATATGAGAGAAAAAATATAACAAAATAAAATAAAAAATTCAGGCGGATCGTATCGATTCTCTCTATACTATCTATGGGATCGTTTGGATAATCTGGAATTGGAATTGTAATTAAAATTTCTAATTCTAGTGTTTGATAATTATTTAAAATTAGAATTGTAATTCTAACTATAATTTCATGAAATTGTAATATAACTAAAAAATCAATTTCATAATTTTATTCTCAAATTATAAGAATTATAATTTCATAATCACCACTAAAATCTTCTCTCCCACTGCCACACCCAACGTCATTGTCACCGTCACCTCCACTTTCAGCCCTACCACCGACGACGACATTGTTAATGGCGGTAACTCACCGGACCATTATCGCAGGCGATCCACCACCACCCCTGTCGCCATAATTGATGGTTTACCACCACTTCTAACTTCATCGTCACTAATTTTTTATTTAATTTTAATTTTAATTTTAATTTTTCTATAAAATAAACATTAAAATTATAATTTAAACAGAATTTTAATAATAAAGAATTAAAATTGGAATTGATTCCAATTCTGCTCCCAAATAGTCCTAAAGGAGATTATTGAAAACCCCAAACAATAGCCTTGGTCTAAATCGAGAAGAATTTGAATTAAAATAAATAATAAATAAATCTGCATAATTTGAACCAAAGGTTATTATCGTCATTGTCTCTCTATCCTTTCTTTCTATGTTTGCTCCTCTTACCTTGTCCTCAAAAGTCAAAACCCTAGTTAGCTCCCCTCACTCTCTCTCTCTTCTTTCGAAACGTTAGCACTCACTCTTCGAGCTCTGAAGGTAAGTTCACCAGCTTTACAAGAAACTTAATTTCTCGTAAACGTTCATAAAATCTTCGAAATTGATTGAATATACTCTTTTTTTGGATTTGCAGTCAAAATGGGTGAAGTAAAAGACAACGACGCTTACGAGGAGGAGCTGATTGACTACGAGGAAGAGGATGAAAAGGCCCCTGACTCCGTCTCCGCTAAGGCAGCTGAATCTGCTAAGAAGTTGATTTCTTTCCTCTTTTTTATAATTAAATTATTGGGTTCGCAGTTTTGCGGTTTATGTGTCTACTAGTTAATTGCTTTAGTTTTAGTTTAATTTTATATAAATTATGGGAAGAAGTTTTATTAATTAGCTCTTATTGTTATTTCTGAGCAAAAAAAGATGGGGATAAATTGTGAAGTCTATGTATGGATCTGCAGTGTTATCTATATTGGGAAATTGTTCCTTATCTGAAGGGTTGCTTTTTTATATCCTATTTTTGTACTTAATTAATTTCTTTTTAAAAAGTGGAAATTCTACTGTTATTCTTAACTATTCTCTTTTGGAGAACTGCACCAACCTTTCTACATTTAAATTTTCTTTTATGAGTTGTGTTTGTGTTATTGTGGCATATTTGTGATTTTCCTGCGATTGTATAGTTTCCGGTGTTTCTTTTTAAGGGGACAATCCTCTTGTTTTGATTTTATAATAGAAATATTTCTTGTAATTGATATTGATTTACTTTGAATAATGCAGGGGCTATGTTGGAATTCACAGTTCGGGATTCAGAGACTTCCTGTTGAAGCCAGAGCTTCTACGAGCCATTGTAGATTCTGGATTTGAACATCCTTCAGAAGGCAAATTCTTTAGACTTGTCTTTATCTAATGTAGTTTTCTTTTTCTTAATTATTCTTTTGATTGCAAATAATATGAAGTGATTCTAGGCATCTAGTCATTTTCTATTTATCAGTGTTGGGGTGGATGGCTAGGTCATTGGTGTTGGCCACTTTGTTCTGTGTACATGGTGCATTATCTGCTTGGTCCCACTATGTGACTGAAAATCCTAATTCACTAACTGTTATTCTTACTTTGGACGAGTTATGTCACTTAGGTGCTATACACTAGCATTTGTGAAGGTTGCTGACTTGGGCAAGGAATATTGTGGACGGATTTCTTAGTTTGAAATGGATATTTTGTCTGCTCAAGTTGCTTTTATACGTTACTTTGTTAATCTCCTTCAATGAAAGTTCCCCTCCAAGGCTGATGTGCTTGCCCCCTAGAGAAGGCGAATTCTCCTAGGAACACCTGGGGTGCAATGGCACACTCCTAATTACATGTGGGCTTTGGGGGAATGGTTTATCTAATGTCTGAGCCATAAACCCTGTCTGAGCCATCAAACCCGTGGTGTGTGTGTGTGTGTGTGTGCGCGTGTCTCTGTGTGTGTGTGTGTGTGTACACGTGGGCTTTGGGGGAATGGTTTATCTAATGTCTGAGCCATGAAACCCGTGGTGTGGGTGTGGGTGTGTGCGTGTGGCTCAAACCCGTGGGGTGTGTGTGTGTGTGTGTCTGTGTCTGTGTCTGTGTCTGCGCGCGCGCGCTGTGTGTGTGTGTGTGTGTGTGTGTGTGTGTACACGTGGGCTTTGGGGGAGTGGTTTATCTAATGTCTGAGCCATGAAACCCGTGGTGTGGGTGTGTGTGTGTGGCTCAAACCCGTGGGGTGTGTGTGTGTGTGTGTGTGTACATGTGGGCTTTGGGGGAATGGTTTATCTAATGTCTGAGCCATCAAACCCGTGGGGTGTGTGTGTGTTTACATGTGGGCTTTGGGGGAATGGTTTATCTAATGTCTGAGCCATCAAACCTGTGGTGTGTGTGTGTTGGGGGAATGGTTTATCTAATGTCTGAGCCATCAAACCTGTGGTGTGTTTGGTTGGGGGAATGGTTTATCTAATGTCTGAGCCATCAAACCCGTGGTGTGTGTGTGTGTGTGTGTGTGTTTGGGGGAATGGTTTATCTAATGTCTGAGCCATCAAACCTGTGGGGTGTGTGTGTGTGTGTGTGTAGTTTTATGGTATGCCGCACTCAACTGATTTCTTGTATATTGCAATAGATGAACAGTTTAAAAGAATTGTATAAAAAAGAGAGAAAATAAAAAAATAAATGCCCTGAAAATTGGAAATAAAATAATAAATGCCCTGAAAATTAAAGGTAACAAACATCGGTTTAAAACTTATTTTTTTATAATTGCCAATTTGATTGAGAATATGAAGCACAAAGCAAAAAAAGTGATAAATGGATTGTAGTTGAGAATTGAAGTTGTGGAAGGATTAGGGTTAAATATGTAAATTCATTTTTTTCCCTATTACTGTGACTGACTGTGACTCTGAGAAATGGTGTGATTTTGGTTTTGAGAAATAGTGTGATTTTAAGAAATGGTGTGATTGTGATTGTGAGAAATGGTGTGATTGTGATGGTGATTGTGAGAAATGGTGTGATTGTGATTGTGAATGTGAGAAATGGTGTGATTGTTTTTCGACTGTTCAATCAATATAGCTGAAATTTCTCTGGCGTTGTGTATTTGTCGCTGGGAATTTTTCTCTTCTTTTGACTTATTTTGTTTTTTTAATTTTACAGGTAATTTCTACTAACTATACTTGCTGAAAGATATCATTCCTTTAAAAGGATCTGGAAGGTCTTTATACTCACTGAGGATTCATCCACTACAATTTTGTTTCCTTCATCAGTGCAACATGAGTGCATCCCTCAAGCAATCCTAGGAATGGATGTCATCTGCCAAGCAAAATCTGGGATGGGGAAGACTGCAGTTTTTGTTCTATCTACTCTGCAGCAGATTGAGCCTGTTGCAGGTCAAGTTGCAGCACTTGTTCTTTGCCATACAAGAGAATTAGCATATCAGGTATGTTTCCTAGTATTGATTGCTTTCGGAAGTATAATGGTTCTCAAGTGTGACTAAGTGTAGATTTTTCATTTTGGATTTCAATGTTGTCTTTTTTATTCTAAAGATTCATTAGTTTGTGCTTTATACAGATATGCCATGAATTTGAGAGATTCAGTACATATTTGCCTGATATAAAGGTTGCTGTCTTCTATGGTGGAGTCAATATCAAGGTTCACAAAGATATATTAAAAAATGAATGCCCTCATATAGTTGTTGGAACACCTGGAAGAATATTAGCTCTAGCAAGAGAGAAAGACCTTGGGTTGAAGAATGTCAGGCATTTTATCCTTGATGAGTGTGACAAGATGCTTGAATCGCTTGGTATGTTACTTAGGTTTCATTTAGTGAAAAAAATTACAAACATTTTTACAATTATATATTATTATTTTGATATTTTGCTTTTGTTTTTGTTTGTTTGCATCTTTTCCAGACATGAGGAGAGATGTGCAGGAGATATTCAAGATGACTCCTCATGATAAGCAAGTTATGATGTTTTCAGCAACACTTAGCAAGGAAATTCGTCCTGTTTGCAAGAAATTTATGCAAGATGTAATGATTTATTTCTACTTAATGTTATAATCTGCAAATGTTTTGTTTAGTTTGGGTTTTGTGCTTTGTTTGACATATATGATCCACTGCAGTTTCGATGGTATTTGTGCATTAACGTTTCTTTTTTCATCCAGAAAAAACAGAATTGTACTGATTTGTGGTTTAGGTGTCTAGTTAAATGTTTTGTCATGCTGGGCATCTAAATTGTACAGATCGAATATTTTAGATTGCATTGGCTTCTGGATAATGCCATCTTGACTGCAGTCGGCTGATTTTCTTTTTTATGATGTTTGATCCTTCCAGCCTATGGAAATTTATGTAGATGATGAGGCCAGGTTGACTCTCCATGGTCTTGTACAGGTATCTATAGTATGATACCACATTGTTTGTCTTGGATATCAACAAACTGTTTTATGCTTATTTAATGGCTGCCTTTTTTTTTTCTTCAGCACTATATTAAATTGACTGAGTTGGAAAAAAATCGCAAGTTGAATGACCTGCTTGATGCCTTGGATTTCAACCAAGTAGTTATTTTTGTCAAAAGTGTGAACAGAGCAGCTGAGCTGAACAGATTATTGGCGGAGTGTAACTTTCCATCAATATGTATCCACTCTGGAATGTCGCAGGAAGAAAGGTATTAATTCTTGTGATGCATGACATTCCTTTCTCTATGGTTTAATGCTACTAATATGTTAGTTGTTTCATCAGCCGT
>CANXYC011327858.1:0-10933 GCA_948193065.1 Aleurites moluccanus
TTTCATAAGTTAGGGTTTGGCCAATACTCATTTTTCACAATTGGATTCCAAAGTTCATTCTAACAATTTGGGCAAGTAAATTGATGCATAGTAGACTCACCTAAACCTCCAAATCACCAAATGCTACGAATTTGCTACCAAATTCCTAAATCCTCAGTTTAGGCCAATTTTTGACGATTTTTCCCAAACGAGTTTTCTGCAATGAAACGAACGTCAATTAAATACCGATAAATACCCAATTGACTTATTCTAAAGACAATTTACCTATCCTAATCCATATACTCAAAATTATATTATACAACTTCAAATTTTAGGATTTTAAATTAAGAAAAATTGTTTAATGCATCAATTGATGCAATTAAACCATTTACCCATTCCTTTCATCATCAATTTAACCTAATTAGACAAAAAAATCAAACAAACAAACACTTACCAAATTTTCTCTAAAATTGCCCAAAATCCCTTCCTTGAAATTCTTGAATTTTTTCTTGATTTCTATGGCTTAATTTAGTAGTAAAATGTTTGTATGGTTTTTGTTTTGGATTTGTAACACCTTTCCTTCACAAATCTAACTTAGAAAATCAAAAAGGAAGAAAAGAAATGAGCTACGGTGAAGAACAAGAAAATGCAGAAATTTTTGGCCAATTTGTGCTTATATAATAAGATAAAATAGGCAAATTACACTTTAATCCTCAAATATTCAAAAATTTATTTTTGGTCCTTATTCGCTCGGTAAATCATTCTGGTAGTTCCGTCGAGAATCAGAATTCAAAGTAAATATTTAAACATCATATTTTATTTAATACTATTTAATAAAAATAGTTTCAGAGTCGTTCTGAAACTGGGACTGTCGAAATTCACTATTCACCAAAAATACCTTTTATTTACGGTTTTTTCATCACTTATTTTATCGGTGTTCTTAAATATTTTCTCATATTTCTTTTTATTGTATTCACATATGAATATACATTATCATTTACCCTCAATCCAAATTCAGAAATTCATCCGTCGACCGTTCCGCTATTTTTACAGCAGCGATATCGGTATCGATGATTTCCAAAAAAATTTCTCGTTTTCGCTCTAACTGAGTTTCTAAAATTATTATTGGTCATTTCGATATTTTTAATCCATATACTGAGAACTTATTTCCCAAAAACTTGTTATGCATAAATATGGGGTATTACAATTTATAATCTCCAAATCCCTTGATTGTCACTCCTTGTAATTAATATTCACCTGTCTTCATTAAATATGACTACTATAAGATCGTCACTTGTCAGTAAAAATCTAAAAATAAATAAATGAGGCATGCTTTTCAATTGACTTTGGACTAAATATCAACTCACTTCGACTACTTTTCAACTGAATTCGACAACTTTTCAACTAATTTTATCTAATTCGAAATTAATCAAAATCAAGTCAGATTTCTGGCAAATTAAGTCTAAACTTAAAATTTTAATTTTAGGACTAAGTTTATTCTAACTTCAACTAATTTTGTTGTTGTCTTCGACTAAGTTTCTACTGTTTTAACTAAATTTCTGCTGATTTCGACTTCAATATTATGTTTGAATAGTGAAAAGTTCATAATTGAGTTCAAAAATAGTCAAATAAGTTTAAATTTTGGGCATTTGCATTGAATTGCAATAAAGTAAAATTGAAAGATAAGATTATTGCGAAAAATATCAATTTTTTTATTATTAAACGAGCATTACATGAAATGACAAACTGTCTAAATTGAATTTAGATCTTCATTAGATGACAAAATGTCCTAAGCTGAGACAATTTGTACTAAGATAAAGTACAATAATACTAAACACTGAGATGAATCTGAATAATCTTTAAGGATGGCCTTGCTGGTAAAAATTAAGAAACATGTCATTACTATTTCAAAAAATGCAGTGCAAGAGAAGCACAACAAAGCAATGGGTAAGAAACATGCCTCTGAGAATGCCCTGACTATATTGCTAACACACATAGATAAATTAATTGTGAATAGTCACCATAAGTAAGAGATAGATTGTGACGTCAGAGGCCATGAGAAGAAAGAATAAGATCAAGCCAAGGATCAACGGAGATTGAGAGAATGGAGTACAAGGAAGAGAAGATGAAATTATTTATAACCTCCAACTCCCAAACTATAACGATTTTTAAGAAACAAGTAGAAACATGCATTTATTTCCGCCATAAATATTCTCGAAAACCTACAAACAATATGTTTGAACTACTTCGATTAAATTTCTATTTCTTTTGACTCAATTTTGACTTATTCAATTAATTTTTAAATGACTTCAACTTTATATTTTAGTCGACTAATTTTCAAAAATACTCAAATTCGATATTTTTAAACTGATTTTGACTATTTAAACTTATTTCGACTGATTTTTTAAACATGTTTAGACTGATATTTAAATATAAAGAAGAGAGAAACTTATGATTTAAATGAATGAGTCTAAAGTAGAAATAAACTTACACAGAGAATCTCTCGAATATTGGGTGGGTAGCTGAAAAGTCTTTTCACTTGATGTGGAGTAAAATTGTCCTAGAAAAGAAGAGAGTATCAAAATTAAAATTTTTTAAAATGGAGTATCATTTTTATGAAAAACATTAAACATAATGTTATTTTGGGGGTATTTCCCTTTTTTCTTTTGTCCTTATCTCATGATTAAACATTATACTCTTCTTTCCCATCCCATATAACTCTCAAATTAAACCTCCACATACAATAAATTTGATTTAAATATTTATTTATATTAATATTTAAAATATTATAAGATAATATTTTAATTTACTAATAAAATAATAGTCATTTGTGTATATTAACATATTTTAAAAATATATAAATTAAATAAAAATATATTAAAAATTTGCGTAAAGTGCAGGATCGTATTAATTATTCTTAAACTAAGATGTAGTTAATCATTACAAGTACAGAGCCACCTTAATTTTTTTTTTTAATTTTAGGTTATAAGTCCAAAAAACACTTTGATTTTTATTTTTGTGATAAGTGTAATCTTATAGCTCAATTTCTACACAGTTTAAAGTTTATAAAAGTATTCATTCATATATATATATATTGATTTTATAATAAATATGAATCTATATAGATTTAGAAATATTAGAATCTAAACTACTAAAAATTTAAAATATTTTTATTTAAATTAAATTTGACTTTTTTATATAAAGATAAGATGTTACATTCTTTTTAAATTTCAATTATTTCAAACACAAAGTTCAAATTGCTTCAAAATTCATCATTAACTGAATTGAATTATAGTAGAACTAATTCTTACATTTATTGCAAACGGTGCTTTTAAAATTTTTTTAAGCCTAATTATTTATTTGAACTTGCATATGTACTTAATAGAAAACAGAATTAACCATAATAATTGGGATGAGTATTCGATCGATTCGATTAGAATCGAACCAGAATTATGAAAAACTGAATTAAGCAGGTAAATTATTTAGGGATCCTTTTATATCTTGGAATACTCTAAATTTTTTTGACAAAAAGAAATTTAGAGTCTTTTTTGTTAGAAATATAAGGTTCAAAGTGCTAACGAAGTTAACCATTGCTTTCGTGGCACACATGCTATTATTGCCATATAAATGATACATTAACATATACTCACAGTCCTAAAGCTATGGACACTAGATTGTTAACGATGCAAACTACATATATATTTTTGTCAAAAAAAAAAAAAAAAATTATAGATCCTAAATTACAAAAGAGTCAAACTATAAAATATTTTTTTTTATCTTGAATTTTATTATTATTATTTTTTTTAACATTATCATCTATAAAGTTTAAGATTATATCCAGTATAGATATATAAAAGGTTATTTAGTTAAATGATTTATTCTGGTATGAGCAATCTAAAATACTTTATTAGCAAAAGTATGATTTTTTTTTTTTGGGCCATTTTGGAATTGCACCATGTTTTTTTTTTTTTTTTTGAATAATTAAATGAATGGCCAATTTGATTTTGTTTCTAGCAAAGTAATTTTGTATTGGCTCTTATTTGCAGTTTTTATTCCTTTCCAAGTTGAACTCAACTCAATTCAATTTTAATCCAAAAATTAATTAAGTTCAATTATATAAATTTTTTATTTCATCTCTAAATGATTTTGGGCGAATGCTTCTAAACTATATTATATTTTTTCCTCAAAATTAGTTTAGGTCTACGCCTTTTTTGTTTTCATCACTTCTACTATGATGTGTTCAACCTTTCTAATCGAAGTCTCTTAAGTCTATGCTTTATGTACCTAAACCATTTGAATTTATATTATCTCATCTTGTTCTCCAACGATGCAATTCTCACTTTACCCTTAATACTTTAATTACACATCTTATTCATTTTAATATGATCATATATCCATCTTAATACTGTAATACCCGGTATTTGGAGCTTCTAGTTGTGGCTACATGTTCGTAAGTGTTGTTTGATGCATGCTAGTAAATTCTATATGTGTATGTATGATAGATACCTTAAAATATTATGTTGATATATCAAGAGATGAAGAGTTATGATTGAATTTGAAGTAATAGACATATTTACGTATGATTTGTTTGAGTTTGGACAAGTTAGAATGGAGAAATGTGAGAAATTCTCACCACCAAACCTTCACGGGAGTGAAAGACCCTTGCACCGCCTTGAAAATACTATCTGTCTGAATTCCAAATTTCTCAGATTTTCTTCACAGCTTTGAGAACCTTTTATGAACCAGACATGAATAATTCCTTTCACGATCATGAAACTCCTCTTCACGGGTGTGAAAAGGTTGAGCCTATAAATATAACAGCTCCATTTTTTATTTTAAAATATTCCCATTTTCTACTCTTTTTCTTCTCTTTCTTCATAAATATTTCCAACCACCTACAATTCATTAAAATTCATCCTCTAACATTTATTTCATCACAAATAACACAAGAAACAAGGATTTAAACCTCCAAGAACCTCAAGAATTCAGATTTATCAAGAATCTTCATTTTTAGGGTTTCAAGGTATTTATTCTAAATTCATTTCTAAGTTCAAGTTAAGCTAATCTATGGTTAGAATAGATGAATATAAGTTATATATGAGCATTTAATGACATTTAATATGGATTTTTTTTATGAAAGACACATGGATTTAGGGTTTTGGGTGAATAGTAGCTATTCATTCCAATCTTCTATATTCTTCTAAGGGATGATTAAATTAATGTCATAAATCATTATTTGACTCTTAAAGATGCTTAGAATAATAAGGATTTATCATGTATAAACATGTTTGGGGAAAACTCTAATTTTGAAAATTTGAAAATTTTGACCTAGGAGAGGAAAACTCAAGAGAATAGAAAAGGTTGTTGTTCACTCAAGTATTTAAGAAGATTAGCAAAGATAATTGCTTTGAGATAAGTATGAACAATGTACATGCATGTTGCTCTCATGAAATTGATATATATATATATATATATATATATATATATAATCCCATGATATGAAATACTTGTTTACTAGCTATTTGATGAAATTTCTTCTTGTTATTCTTCATTAAATGATAACTTGATATATGAAATCACTTTGTATGTTAAAAATGACTTGGTTGTCTTTCCTTAGATCAAGTTCATTATGAAACCTAGTTGCTTAAATGAATGTGTTATATATATATATATATATATATATTGATATATTGATGGTCTCGTGACCAATATGTTTCTTTGAGAATTCAAAAGTTTATAAACTCATGAATATGTATAGAATGTTTTTCTTAATGAGAGTAAATTCATTGGTCTAATGTGCACATTTGGAACCCAACTAATAGGGTTTTAATTAGTGTCCCTCCTAGTTTGGGACTAGATACATTAGGCATATGCTCGGCCAAGCATATATATCATGATAAGGTAGTAAGGCTATCGATGCATTTTCAGGATGAGTTCTATTACATGATATGATTTAATAGTGCTATTTCGTTGTAAGCACTCATGTTTTTTCAAGTAAAAGTTTATGACTATTCTTCTTATGATTTCTTTCATGCCCAAATATAAGTATATGTAAATGTATCTTCATGACCATGTTAACCAAGTTTTAGACTTAACCTAAAGCATTACATGTTTATATTTTGCTGAGTTGAAGGCTCACTTCTCTTCTGTAGATTTCAGGAGATAGTGTAGCTCGAGAGAGAGCTAATCTAGAAGATAGAACTTATCGATTTCTTCTTCACAAGAAGACTCTTGAATGTAATTATGTTAAACATTATTATTATGTGTGTATTTATGTCTAATGAGAAGTGTATTTTTAGAAGCTCCGTAGATAAATATTGATAATGTATACTTTGGTTGCCTAGGTTGGCATATTTTGGTAGAACTTCCCTTGTTCCATATTGATGTTAGATGTATCTTTTGATTAGTAGAGAACAAGAGGAAATATCATTATATAATGATATAATGATGACTTGATGATGTATGTTATGGAAATGATGTATATGTGATCTATGTTATGTTGTGTTCTACGAGTTTATGGTGGCTTTATGTCTACCCTTACCCTAGGACCGTCACACTAGTAGTTTTGAGATATGACAAAGGTGGTATCAGAGCTATAAGTTTATAATCCTTAAGATAGATAGATAGATATGCATGTTCTCTTGCATAAGTGTTTAACCAAGATAACTACGAAGCATATAATTCATGTCTCGTCAATGTTGTATAATCCTTTGGTATAGATCCGCGTTAAGTATGCGTTGTGAGTCTAAGATTTGTTGTTTGTTACTCTTATCAATATTGAGTTGCCCCCACGACGTGGTCGAGGATGAGGTCGAGGCCGTCTTAGACAAGATTTATCTTCTGATGAGGGTTCTACAGGTTGTATTGGAGGTAATGACGCTCCTCTCGTGCCACAAGTGGATGTGGTTAATATCGCTCAACAAATAGATCAACTATAGAGAAACTATGAAATGATAGTTGAGTATATCATGCAACAAAGACAACAACAGGTACCTCCAGTACAAGTAGCTTAAGAGGTTATAGTTCCTCCTATTGTGCTTCAGGCAGATGAAGTGTCACTTGAGAAGTTCCTTGAGTTTAAACCCTCAGAGTATAGAGGAAAGATAGATCCTATAGATTTTCTAGAGAAGGTAGAGGAAAAAGTTCAGTTCTTAAGAATTCCATATAAGAGAACTATAGAGTTTGTTGGTTATTTGATGAAAGCAGATGCTTAGGAATGGTACAAGATGAGCATTTCTAGTTTTCTTTAATGAAATGGGGAGTTATCTTAGGAACAGTTCAAGGAATTAGTAATGAATGAGTTTCTTCTAGAAAGCGAGAGACAAGCTAAGTCTTTTGAGTCTGAGAGGCTAATTTAGATTCCTGGTATGAGCGTATCAGAATATGCAAGAAAGTTTAGTCGGTTGAGCAAGTTTGCTACAACTTTAGTGCCTACAGAAGCGACACATATTCATGGATTTCGTAGAGGGCTAGTGACTCCATTGTTTAAGCTTTTGGTTGCTTATGAGTTTGACTATTATTCTAAGCTTGTGGATAAAGCTAAAATAATTGAGAACAGAGAGATGGAGGTTAGATCGGAAAGGGAGGAGATAAAGAAAGTGAGGATGAGTAGTTCTTTTAGACATGAGAGTGGGATTAAGGACACAATAGTGTCTTATCAGTTGGCTACTCAGAGTAGTTATAAGGGACCTTCAGAGGGCTCACAGCAGAATCAACACACCTTTAGACTAGTTTCTCAAATGAGTTTTGGTACAACCAATTCTGCGCCAGCTAGGACTACTAATCTTTTATGTCCTACATGTGGTAAGTTCTATAAAGGACCTTGCTTCTATGGATCATGAGCATGTTATAGGTGTGGGCAGCAAGTTCATATGATGAAGAATTGTCTATAACTACCTTTTAGAGTCAGACATCATACTTCCCATACTACAGTTTAGTTAGATAGAGAGAGGAGTATTGGTACACAATCAGGTGCGAGTCGGGGTCTTTTGGATAGGACTCCAGAGGATAGTAGAGGGTCGGGTCAACATATGACATAGGCTTCAGGGTCAGTATCTATGGGCAAAGGTAGAGAAAGAGTTTTTGCTCTAACACAACAAGAAGTTCATATTCCAAATCTGATGATTATAGGTACTCTTTGATCCAAGCTTTGGATAATAAGTAATGATTGATTAAGGGTTATGTTTTTCATCGTATGATATTACCTTGCTAAAAAGTTGCATATGCTTAAGAATTGCTTGAGAATTTTATGATTTCTTATATTTTCTAAAAGAAGAGATTAAAGTTATAATTCATACTTTTCATATGACATTGGTATAATGATAAGAGTTTAGATATGGACTTAGTGAATGAAGCATTCATATCATTTATAGATAAGTTGTCATAGTGTTCAATAGTGATATTCTTGTGTAATCTAAGAGTAAGGAGGGAATTTAAGGAGCATCTTTGGAGTATGATGTAGACTATGAGAAAGTATTAGTTGTATGTTAAGTTCTCTAAATATGAGCTTGAAGTTAAGAGTATTTGATTCCTTTGATGAGAGGTGAGTAAGGAGATTCTAGGAGTTGTAAATGATTATGTTATTGAGAATTCGTATTATGCAGAAGAGCTATTGTGGTAAGGAATACTTGAATAGTTAATCTTTGGGAGTTTGGCTATGTTCAAGTTAATAAGAGGTCTTTAGAAAGAGAAATGCAACGTTGCATGATATATGAGTTGGATTTACCAAATTCACGAGTGAGTCATATTCATTCCTAAATTAAGCCAAATCAAATTGATTAGTTAAAGGAAGAATAAGTTAAGGATCTCTAGTTATGAAACAAAAGGTTGATATGAGAACAAAGAGTGAGTTTCAAGCTTTGTAACCATTGATGGTGTGTTAAGTTCGAGCAGTAGATATTACACTTCAGTAGTGGATGATTTAGAGAAATAATTCCTAAGAAAACTCGAGGCTGTAGTGTGCATCTAAGTGTAACGAAAATTGTAACATGACTTCAAGAATACTTATAGGTAGAGTGAGATTCAAAAGACATTACAAGGTGTGTGGTTAAATGCTCTACTTATAAGTATATGAGGGTTGAGCATCGGAGTTTCGGGGCTATTGATAGTAGTGCCATTGCAAGAGTGAGAATGAGAATAAATAACCATAGATCTTAGTGGAGGATTACCAAGGACTTCTAGAGAACACATCGAGGATATGTATTTTAAACTTGATAAAATGAATAGATTTTCCTTGTGTTGAGATGAGGTTGGGAAGAAGCTTGTCACAGAACCCAAGTTAATTTGGTACAAGTCAAGAAAGATTTCACTCATTAGAGAAAGATTGAAGATAGTCTTCAATCACCAAAAGAGCTATGCATATCCAATAGAAAAGACCTTCAGTTTTCAGTTAGAGATTTAGTGTTTCCAAAGTATCGCCTATGAAAGAAGTTTTACGGTTAGCAAGAGAAACAAGCCAACTCCGCGAACCATAGGACCTTCGAGATTTTGAGCAAGGTTGGAAAATTTTTTTATAAGATAGCTTTGCCACCTAGCATGGATAGTGTACATTTGGTATTCCATGTGTCAATGCTTTAGGAGCATGTCGCCGATCCTTCTCATGTATTACAAGTTCCAATAATAGATCTTTTGCAAGAGATAATGAATGAAGAAACTCCAAACAACATGGCAAATCATACAATTAAACGTCCACGAGATAAGAATATAGCGAGGGTGAAGGTTTTATGGAAGAGTCAAGTAAAAGAAGAACACGCATGAAGAGCGAATAGAACATGCAAGGCAAGTACCCATTTGTTTCAAGAGCAAGGTGATTCTTAAATTCGATGATGAATTTTCTAAAGGTGAGGAGAATTTAATACCCAGTATCTAGAGCACCTTGTTATGGCTACGTGTTCATAATGTGTTGTTTGATGCCTTCTTGTAAATTCTATATGTGTATGTATGATAGACATCTTAGAATATTATGTTGAGTATAGATTACTCCTAGAATAGTTATATATTTAGAGATGAAGAGTAATAATTGAATTTGAAGTAATAGACATGTTTACTTATGATTTGTTTGAGTTTGGACAAGTTAGAATGGAGAAATATGAGAAATTCTCACCATCAAACCTTCACGGGCATGAAAAATCCTTTCACCACTGTGAAAATACTTTTTATCTGAATTCCAAGTTTCTCATATTTTCTTCACAAGCGTGAAGACTATCTTCACGGTCGTGAGAACTTTTTCTGAACTAGACATGAATAGTTCCTTTCACGGTCGCGAAACTCCTCTTCACGGATGTGAAAGTGTCGGGCTTATAAATATAACAGTTTCGTTTTTCATTTTAAAACATTCCCATTTTCATCTCTTGTTCTTTTCTTTCTTCATAAATATTCCCAACCACCTACAATTAATTAAAGTTCATCCTCTAGCATTTATTTCATCAGAAATAACATAAGAAATAAAGATTTAACCCTCCAAGAACCTCAAGAATCTTCATTTCTAGGGTTTCAAGATATTTTTTCTAAACTCATTTCTAAGTTCAGGTTAAGCTAATACATGGTTATAATAGATGAATATAAGTTGTATATGATCATTTAATGACATTTAATATGGATTTTTTTTATGAAAGACTCATGGACTTAGGGTTTTGGGTGATAATAGCTATTTATTCAAATCTTATATATTCTTTTAAGGGATGATTAAATTGATGTTAGAAATCATGATTTGACTCTTAAAGATGCATAGAATAATATTTATCATGTATAAATATGTTTGGGGAAAATTCTAATTTTGAATATTTAGAAATTTTGACCTAGGAGAGGAGAACTCAAGAGAATAGAAAAGGTTCTTGTTCACTTAAGTGTTTGGGAAGATTAACAAAGATAATTGCTTGAGGTAAGTATGAACAATGTACATGCATATTGTTCTCATGAAATTTAATTGCTTAATCTTTATATATATATATATATA
>CANXYC011328063.1:0-15625 GCA_948193065.1 Aleurites moluccanus
ATTACCATGTTTATATATATATATATATATATATATATATAATGAAAGTGACTTGGTCAATCTTTTTGGATCAATTTCACATGATTTCTACTTGTTAAAACTTATTGAAATTGTGATATATGTTGATGGTCGTGTGACCAATATATTTCTTATGAGATTGAAACCTTATGACCCTGTGGATAGAACGCTCTTTCCAATAAGAGTAAATTCATTGGTCCATCGTGCATTTTGGGAACCTAGCTGGTAGGATTCTGTACTAGTGTTCCACCTAGAGGGGACCACAAGCTCTAGGCGTATGTCTGGCCAAGCATGCGTTTGCGATAAGGTAGTAAGGACTACTGATGCACTCTGTTGTGATAGGTAGCATGGCTACTGATGCACTCTGTAGTTCTACCATGATATTTAATAGTGCTATTCGATTGTGAGCACTTCTGTTTCTTGTTAGCCTAACCACATGATGATTCTTACCCATGTTCTTGGAATTGATGTTTCCTTTGGATTAATATATATATGTATGTATATTTCTTTCATATTGCATGTTCATATCTTATTGATTTGAAGACTCACTCCTCTTCTGTGGATTTCAAGTGATAGTGTAGCTCGTGAGGGAGCTAATAGAGAAGATCAAGCTTCTTGACTCCTTATCCTAAGAAGCCTTCATTGTAATAATTTTGAGATATTTTTGTATAATCATTGTATGCTATTATGGTTCAATATATATTGGGAGTTTACTCTAGAGCTCCGTAGTTGGTTATTGGGGATGATAATATTTTGATGTATAATTTATTACCTTATGGGTTACCCTTGTTCCTTAGTGATGTGGGATACATCTTTTGATCAGTAAGGAATAGGAGGAAATTATGAAATGATATAAGTAAAGATATGAATTATGCTTATATGGATCATAGAAATGAATATTGAATTTTATATATATTTGATATTATTGTGTAATATGTATGAGATCCAGGATATGTGAGTTCTACGGGTTTATGGTGTCCTTAAGCCTACCCTTGCCCTAGGACCGTCGTACCACTGGAGTTGGGGTGTGACAGGAAGGCAAACACTTTGAGAAAGCTATTAAATCATTTTAAGTCAAGATTCCTTCAAAAATCTCCATTTGAGGAGAAAGATGTATTTTCTCTAGAACTTGATTTTTGTTATGATTTGAGGTTATTGGTTGCTAGAATAGTTGTGTATGAGTCTTGAAAAGTATGATATATGCATTTATGACTATAGTTTTTGGTTGTTGGAAGAATTAGGGTAAATGATAAATAGTAATATGAATAGTATCAGTTCTTCTATTCTTCTATAATTCTTTTTGAGAATGGTTAAATTAAGTTTAAGTACTATCTAAGAAAACTTTACAAAGTCTTTAATTGCAAGAATTTGATATGGATAATGTTTGGTAAGGAAAACCCTAAATTTGTGATTTGTTGAAATGTGTTCTACTTGGAGCATTAAAATGTTTTTGAGTTGATTTGTAGCTTGATTTAGTTTTTTGAGCTTCGGTTTGGATTATTGCTTTGAGGAGGTGAGTTATGCATATGTGCTTTGTATATATTTGTATATGTATATATATGATTCTTCTGCTAAAATTCATTCTGAGCATATCTATGCAATTGTTAAGTTGGTATTTCCTCGAAACCAATACTATTTGTTATAAATATATATATCTTGATACTATTATTGTGCTTTAGAGTTGGTATTGTGTAATACCCCAGCAGACAGAACAGTAGACAGTAGACAGTGAGTAGATAGTATAGATATATTGGAATATAGTAACGGATATAGTATTGACTTAAGCATGAATAGGCTCCATCAATTACCGAAATATACAAAGAATGGTAGAGTGTAACACTCAAGAATTTTTAAACATCAGTCGGGTCACTTTTGTGACACTGTCCCTGAAAATACTGATGTTAATTACACTGCCTGGGGAAATAGTAGCCTGACTAATTTGAGAATTTCTGATTCAGACCTAAGGGGATTAAGTTAGTTAAGTTTATGTGAAATTATGGTGAAAAGAAAGAACTGAAAAACCTTTGGAAACATTGAAATTTTAAAGAGTGGCAAAATCATAATTTATGGCAACTTTGGGGGCAATTTTAGAAATCCACCGTCTGGGATCCAGAATTGACCCAGAACTATTTTTAATAAATAGAGCAGCTCAAAATGAGCATTTTCACTTCTCACACTGAATGTTAATTCTTAATAGAATTAACAAAATAAATTACAGAAGTCAATCGGGTAAAAGTGCGATTAAGGAAAGTATAAGGTCTTATTTGCAAATTTTAAAAATTTAGTTTATAAAAAGCCCATTCTAGACTATTTCACACCATTTCTTCTTTTTTCCCTCTTCACCCTCCATGGACGGCCACCATTTAAGTAAATTTAGCTTGATTTTGCCAAAATTTTCAAGGAAAATTCCAAGGAAAACTTAAACCCAAACCTAATTCTAACTATTTCCATCAAAATTTCCTTAGATTAATCAAAGAATTTGGAGTTCTTCATAACCATGGTTTTGGCTATTTCATTCTAAAGAGGTAAGGCTCCTAAACTTTAGTTCTTAATTGAATTTAAGAGTATTATAGTTTAATTAAGTAGATAATTGATTGATTTGAGTTATGGAAGATGATGATGAACTAGGGTTTAAAAGGGATTTTGAATATGTGTTAAGGCAGTAACTTTTAGGCAATATTCCGAAATTTTAATGACTAAATTTGAGGTTGGTTAAAACATTAAAGTTGTAGATAAATATGTTAATTTGATGTCTGGAAAAGGAATTGATGGAATTAGAAATGAGGAGAGAGTAATTGAATAAAAACCGTGACTGGACATAATTAGTTTTTCTGAAATTTTGCTATTGTATTTTAATTGTTTAGAATGATAGAAACAAAATTAGAAGAAGTGTTAAACATGAAAAGTGTTAATTTATATCTTATATAAAGGTCTATAAAAGGATTTTTCAATTGTATTTGTGGTTTATGAGATATTGAGCTATAAGTATAGACTGCCATAATTACCTGATAAACAGAATATAGGTTACAAAGTTCTATTGATATGAGGACCTTAGAGACTGAATTAAATAAAATGATAAAAATAAAAAATGTTTATTTATATGTAATCTAAATGAATATAAAGTTTCAATTGGTCAATCATGGTATTAATTATAGGCATGAAAACAGGGTTTGTTCAGATAAAATTTTCAAGACAGTAGTTTAAATTTGAAAATTCACTAATAATTATGCAGTAAACCAAATAATCTGAAATTTGGATATGTAACAATATATATATATATATATCTTCAATAGGAAAAAGAATTACAGTAATTGATGTAAAGAATAATAGACAATATATGGGTATATTGAATTATAGTAATTGAAGAAGCATTAATTGAAGTATGAATAAGCTCAATCGATTATTAAAATATACAGAAAATGATAGAGTGTAATATTCAAGAATTTTTGAGTCTCAACGGGGTCACTTTTGAGATATTGTCTGTAATATCTGCCATTTTGAAGTGTATATATATATATTTTTTTTTTTTGTATGTTGGAGAATTTTAAATTTCAAGAGAGAATATTGAGAATTTCAGAAAAACTTTTATTTTGGATGTAGCAGAATTCAGTGTTGATCATTTCTTACTTTTAAAGACATAATTTGATAAAGTGTAAAACATGAAAGTTGTTAATTTATGTCTTAGCTATAATTCTGTAAAATGTTTTGGTAAAATTCTATGTATGTGAGGAGTTGTGTCTATTTGAGCAAGGCTGGTCTGGTTGAGAATTTCTGCAGGGATGCAGTGTCTGTTTGGAATTACTGGAAATGACTGAGACAGAATTAGCTGAAGTGGTGAACATAAAAAATGTTCCGTGGTGTGTTGAGGTGATGCCTGTAAAATTTCAGAATTTTTGGATAAGTATATCTCAATAGAGAGTGATTTGTATCAAGATTGTTCAGTCAGACTTGGAAGCAGGAGTCTGGGTGATTTTTGGAGAGTCACTACGGGCTGTGTATGGGTTGATTTAATTTGAAATTTTGATATGTTGTGGTCCTGTCTGTTGATTGTAAGTGGCATGAATAATTAGTAAGTTTGGATATGTATAGCTTATTTGCGAGTTGGCTAAGTGGGGGATGTTCAGACAGGAGTTTAGCTTAGGAGTGTTTGTTATGAAGAGCCAGCCTGATGCGAGAAGGCAATTTTGTGGACTGGCAATGTGAGGTGGAAAAGCAAAGAGCTTTGGCGAAGAGATTTGATGAAGAGCTTAGGCGAAGAGCTTTGACGAAGAGCTTAGGCGAAGAGGCATAAGGCGAGGAGGCATTGTGCGAAGAGAGAACGTGCAAATTGGCAATTCGTGAAGAGGCGAGGAGGCGAAGAAGCATTGCCAAGGTGGCATATGTGAGGAAGAGTTGCGAGGAGAGTCTGGTGAGGCAGCATACGCGAGGTAGCATATGCGAGCTAGAATGTGCGAGGCAGCATTGCCGGATCAAGTTTGGCTAGCTAGCAAGTGCGAGCTGGGGATGCGAAGAGAGATTGGCGAGCTGGCTTAGGCGAGGTAGCTTTGCCAAGGTTATTGGTGAGCTGGTTTGGCGAGGTAGCTTTGCCGAGACAGGTTGGGCGAGGCGAGCTGGCTAGTGTGTTTCTAGGCAGAAGTCTATTTAAGCCCAGCAACCCCCAGTAGCGATTTCGCGATTTTCTTTCTTCCTTTCTTTTTACAATTTCAGTCTTCTTCTCAGATTTGTTTCATATTTTATTCTAAGGCATTAAAGCATAGATTAATGCAATAGATTTCTAGATTAGTCTATATTTAAGGCAGAATCGCCAATTTGAGCAGTACTTTGCAGAAAACTCAGTTTGAAGGAAATAAGGTAAATTTTCTTCCTAAGTTATTTTTTTTTGGATTTATTTAAGTCTATGGGTTAGGATAATAAATTTTGGGTATATAGAATTTATTGCTAGTAATCAGAAGCAATTAATGGTAATTATTGTGGAAGAAATTTTGGAGGATAAACTGCTGTGAACAGTAACTCCGAAATTTAATGTGGAATTTAATGCAGTTTTCTTTAGGGAGATTAATGAAATTGTTGTTGGAAATTAAGAGTAGAAATTCTAAGATAATTAATTTATGGAAAATCATATGGAATACTATTAATCAGAGAAACCCTAATTTTTGTATATTTGGGAAATTTCTTAGGAGGAGAATTCAGAATTTGATTGAGGGATTTAAGTGAGTTGTTTGCTAAAGAAACTAATGGGAAATTGTGCAAGAGGTAAGTATGAACATTTACCTATTTCTTGTCTCTTTGAAATAATAATACTAGTCATATTTGAATTGTTCATTCTCATATGTTTATATATTTTGTATATACTAAAAATGGCTTGATCAATATTTTTGGATCAAGTCCATGTATTCTTACTTGTGAAATCGCTTTGGATAATGATATATGATGATGGTCTTGCGACCAATATGCTTTTTATGAGATTGAAACCCATAACCTATAGATAGAACGCTCTTCCCAATGAGAGTAAATTCATTGGTCCATAATGCACTTTGGGAACTCAACTGGTAGAGTTCTGTACCAGTGTTCCACCTAGAGGGGACCAGGAGCTCTAGGCGCATGTCTGGCCAAGCACGTGTACACGTTGAGGTAGCAAGGCTACCGATACGTATGTTCTGATATGTGATCAGTTCTTCCAGATGATACTTGATAATGCCATTCCTTGTGGGCATTCTTTGTTTTAAAGATGAACCATGATTTGAAATTGACATGTTTTGATATAGCCAAATTATTATGAAAACTGAAATTCTTTCAAGTAAAAGCCTATGGCTTCCTTTATGCCTATATGTATAATTAATTGTTCATTGACCTTGATTCGATATTTCATTCTTATTATATAATGTTCATATCTTACTGAGTTGAAGGCTCACTCCTCTTCTGTGGATTTCAGGTGATAGTATAGCTCATGAGGGAGCTAGCAGAGAAGATCAAGCTTCTTGACTTTTTCATTCCAAGAAGCTCTCATTGTAAGTCTTTTGTTATACGATTATGTATTTTTTTGTGAAAGGGTATTATAGGACAATATGTAATGGGAGTATACTCTAGAGCTCCGTGGATAGTCGTTAGAGGATGATAATATTATGTTGTATGAATTGTTATCTTTTGGGAAATCTTATTCCTTAGTGATGTGAGATACATCTTTTGATCAGTAAGGAACAGGAGAATATTATTATGAAATGATATAGTGAAGAAATGATTTATGCTCGAATGGATTATGATGTGATATAGTATGTTATTATATCTAATATGAATGTATATGAGATTCAGGATATGGGAGTTCTACGGGTTTATAGTGGCCTTAAGCCTATCCTTGCCCTAAGACCGTAACACCACTGGAGTTGGGGTGTGACACCAAATTCTATTATGAGCATATCTATGTATTCATTTAAATCATTAAATTCCTTCGAAATAAATATTGCTTAATCTATAATATCTTTTGTTGCCCATTGTTATAATTATTGAGTTGGGTATGCTACCAATTTCTTTGGAACCAACTCACTGTTATATTATAACCCTATTATTTTGAAATTTTCATAGTTACCTAATCCATTTGATTAATAATGTCTCCGTTTAATATTTGTTATCAATGCTAATATTTATATTCTGAACCAAGTATGTGCTAGTGTCAGAACACTTTACCTATGAGGGACAAAACATGGGATTGTGTGTACCGGTGACTCAACTGATAGAGTCGAAAGTATCAGGATCCTTCATAGAGAGGACAAAGTTTCTTTAGGCGTGTGTTAAAGCAAGCATGTGTACTTTGTATGAAGATCGTAGTGCTCTTGTTCTGTATAGATGTCGTTAGACTCTTGTTTTGTTCTCTATTGTTTTGACGTTTACATTACTTTACCTTATATCATATGTATATATTTGTGTTGTGTCATTCCTTGTAGACACCCTCTGATTTATGACTATGACATGTATATGACATTTGATATTATATTCTGATTTTTGCAATATGAGCCCTTTGTTTATTTTTGTTATATCTAGATACACATATTGCTTCTGATTCTCAACTTTGATTCTAAACCTCAAGTATGACATATACATAATCCATTGAGTTGAAGGCTCACCCTCATTCTATTATGGTTTTCAAGTGCTAGAGTTATTAGTCTTGAGATAGAGGATAGAGTTTCTTGATTTCCTTCCTCCAAGAAGCTAGTCCAAATATAGACTCTCATATTTTGAATGTTAATTATTATTTTGGGATTGTAATACTTTTAAAGCTCCATAATATTCTAAATGGTCTATAATATTTTTCTGATGAATTACTTTTGGGTTGACACTTATTCATTTTGGATAGAGGACCTTATTTGCCTTTGATCCATTGTGAACAAGTTGAATATATTTTGGACGATTATATCACAGGTTGATATGACATATAAATGATGATTATAAATATGGATTTTAGAATGGATATAGATGTTGTTGTTTGTTGCCACAGGTGATGTTTAGGTGTTTTATGGGTTTTAGGTGGCTTTAAGCCTACTCATTCCCTAGGACAATCACATCCTTGGTTTCGGGGTGTGACAAAGTAGTATCAGAGTTTAGGTTTGAAGTTATAGTTAATCTGTGGCAATTAGGAAAAATTATGGAGCATAGAAATTTTGTCTCGTCAATATACTATTATTCTCTATTTTGAATATGCATTTTCGTCTAACCTAAATTTGGATTGTTTGTTTCTATTATCAGTTATGATATGCCTCCTAGACGTGGTCGAGGTAGAGGTAGAGGACGAAGTCGTCCTAGGATAGTGATTCCTTTTAAGGCTGGTTCAGTTGGCCAAAAAGGGGGATAATGAGGCTCCTTCGACACCTCCATTGTATATGGCTCAGAGATTTGAGCTATTGGAGCAAAATTATGAGATGATAGCTGAGTATATTTCCCAGTAGAGGCAACATACTCCTCCAGTATAGGTGGTTCCAGCTCCTCCACCACCTGTAACTCCTGTAACTCCTGTAGCTCCTGTGGTTGTTTCTCCTCAGCCACCTTTTGGTCTGCAGGTTGAGGAGGTATCTTTGAGAAATTCTTGAAGTTAAAACCTTTGGACTACAAAGGTGAGGTAGACCCTACTGAGTTTTTGGAGGATATTAAGGATAAAGCCCAAATTCTGAGGGTTTCAAATAGGAGATTAGTAGAGCTTGTAGGTTACCTTATAAAGGGTGACACTCACGAATGGTTCAAGAGTAGCATTTCTGGTTTGCTCCAAGGTAATGAGGAGACCACTTGGGCTCATTTCAAGGAGCTTGTGCTTAAGGAGTTCCTTCCAAAATCAGTTAAGGAGGCTAGAGCTATGGAGTTTGAGAGACTCTTGTAAACCCCTGACATGTTTGTATCCGAGTATGCCAAGAGATTTAACTAATTAAGTTTGCCTTTGCTTTAGTGCCTAATGAGGTAGCACAAATTCAGAGATTCAGGAGGGGGCTATTAACCCTATTATTCAAGATCCAATCGGTATAGGAGTTTGATTCCTTTTCCACACTGGTGGATAAGGCGAGGGTTATTGAGAACCGAGAAATGGAAGCTAGGTTTGCTAGGAAGCAGAAGAAGAAAGCAAGAGTGAAGAGTTCATCTAAAGCAAGTAAAGATGAGAATGGGGTAAAGAGTATAGATGTTTCTCTTTAGGTTCCACAGGGTAGTTATGAGAATCAGTTTGGTAGATTTCAATAGTGGCAAAGTACTTCCAAGTATACTACACAGATGAGTTATGGTCCTGGTAGCTTGGCATCTCCTAGAAGTTTAGTTCCTCTTTGTCTTACTTATGGGAAGAAGCATTCTAGGCAATGTTATAAAGGATTGGGTGTTTGCTTTAGATGTGGTCAGTCGGGATACTTTGTGAAGGATTGTCCTCAGGCATCACATTCAGATAGACCTCAG
Organism: Aleurites moluccanus; assembly: GCA_948193065.1. Taxonomy (NCBI): domain Eukaryota; kingdom Viridiplantae; phylum Streptophyta; class Magnoliopsida; order Malpighiales; family Euphorbiaceae; genus Aleurites; species Aleurites moluccanus. The sequence goes on from CANXYC011328063.1 coordinate 8,941, forward strand.
GTTTCTCAGTCCATAGTTCATATAGATAAGGGAGGAGGTAGTACTCAGTTTGGTAGAGGGGGTATAGCTAGAGGCCAGGATATGGGTAGAGGTTCTGGTCAGATTGTGGGTCAGACTGCATGGCAGGCATAAATAGGCAGAGGCAAAGGAAGAGTTTTTTCTTTGACTCAGTAGGAGGCTCATGCCTCAAACACAGTTGTGACAGGTATTATTCTTATTCAAGCTCTAAATGCATGAGTTTTATTTAATTTTGGTGCCATAATTCCTTTGTTTCTTCTTGTTGTGTAAATAAATTGTTTATGGTATGTAAACTTTTGGATTGTACATTGGTTGTATCAACACCTTTAGAGGAGGAGATAAAGGTGAATAAGGTTTATCCTTCGTGCTTAGTGAGCCTTAGTGGTAAGAATTTGGTAGTAGATTTGGTTGAATTGCTTGTTTTGGAGTTTGATGTGATATTGGGCATGGATTGTTTGTCCAAATATTTTGTTGTTATTGGTTGCAACAGAAAGAAGATTGTGTTTAAACTACCTTCGAGCGAAGAGATTGAGTTCCAAGGAGAGAGGAGTAAGGCTCTTTATAATATGATATCTTCCATTAAGGCTAAGAGGTTGTTAAAGAAGGGATGCTAAGGATATTTGGCGTATGTCTATGACACAAAAAAAGAAGTGAAGGACATCAACCATATTCCTATTGTGAATGAATTTATAAATGTGTTTCCGGAAGAATTACCTAGTTTTCCACATGTTAGGGAGATAGAGTTCGGCATTGAAGTACTTCTAAGTACTAATCCGATCTCAATACCTCTGTATCATATGACCCTTATTGAATCGAAGGAATTGAAGCTATAGCTACAAGATTTACTGGATAAAGGGTTTATAAGGCCTAGTAGTTCACCTTAGGGTGCTCCGATATTATTTGTTAATAAAAAGGATGGTTCTATGAGTTTATGTATCGACTATCGACAACTCAATAAATTCACCATTCAAAATAAGTATCCATTTCCTCGTATTGATGACTTATTTGATCAGTTGCAGGGAGCGAGTCATTTCTCTAAGATTGACTTAAGATTGGGCTTTCATCAATTGATGATAAAAAAGGAAGATGTGCTTAAGACTGCTTTCAAGACCAGGTATGGTCATTATGAGTTTCTAGTTTTACTGTTCGGTCAACGAATGCACCAATTTCTTTTATGGATTTAATGAACAAAGTCTTCAAACCATTCTTAGATAGGTTTGGGATTGTGTTCATTGATGAATATTAGTGTATTCTAAGAGTAAGGAAGAGCATGAAGATCATCTGCTAATGGGTCTGCATACTTTGATGGAACATCAACTTTATACTAAGTTTTCTAAGTGTGAATTCTAGCTTAACAGAGTTTGCTTTTTCTGAGGCATGTGATTTGTAAAAAAGGGATTTATGTGGATCTGAAAAAGGTTGATGCAATTATGGATTGGCTTAGAACCATCAATATAACAAAAGTTAGGAGTTTTCTGGGTCTAACAGGCTATTACAGGAGATATGTTCAAGATTTCTCCAAGATAGCTGCTCCTTTGAGTAGGCTCACTTAGAAGTAAGTGAAGTATATGTGGTCTAATGAGTGTAAGGGTAGTTTTCACTAGTTGAAAACTTGTTTGACTACTGCTCCAATTTTGGCACTACCTTCTAGTGAAGGTGGTTTTGTAGTTTATTGTGATGCTTCGAAAGTGGGACTTAGTTGTGTTTTGATACAAAATGGTAAGGTAATAGATTATGCTTCTCGACAGTTGAGAAAGCATGAGTTGAATTACTCGACTCATGATTTGAAAATGGTTGTAGTTGTGTTTGCTTTGAATATTTGGAGACACTACATGTATGGTGAGAAGTGTGAGATCTATAAGGATTATAAGAGCCTAAAGTATATATTTTAACAGAAAGATATGAACCTTAGGTAAAGAAGATGGATGGAGTTACTTAAAGATTATGATTATAAGATTATGTATCATTCGGATAAGGCTAATGTAGCAGAAGATGCCTTAAGTCAAAAATCTCTGAGGAGTCTGGCCTATATACAAGTGTATAAGTGGCCATTGGTAAAAGAATTGTGAAGTCTATATGATATAGGTGTTCGGTTTAAGATGTCCAATTCTGGAGTATTTCTAGCACAGTTTCAAGTTAAACCATTATTGGTTAATAAGATTAAGGAAGCTTAAGATAGAGATCCTCGCTCGGTTAAGTTGAAAAGTGAAGTGGAATTAGAAAAAGCTTAGGATTCACCATTAGAGATAGTGTATTGAGATATGGTACCCAACTATGTGTTCCTACAGTGGATGATCTAAAAGAGTAAGAGATGAGAGAGGCTCATTATGCTAATTACAGTGTACATCTGGGTGCCACTAAGATGTATCATGATGTTAAAGGTTTATATTAGTGGTATGGAATGAAAAGAGATATAACAAAGTTTGCTGCTAAGTGTTTGACTTGTCAACAAGTTAAATTTGAGCATCATAAACTATATGGATTGCTTCAACAGTTACCATTGCCAGAGTGAAAATGAGAGAGGATAACTATGAATTTTATGGTAGGGTTGCCAAGGACTTCAAGTGGACATGACTCTATTTAGTGATTGTGGATAGGTTGACTAATATAAGGCCTCACTTGAGCACCAAAATGCTCATTAAGGAGCCGGTTTCCTACAGACTAAAGGCAGCTTTTGCCTTACATTTGTAAATTGTTCTTTAACTTTTATTTTGGAATTTCGTATAGTCACCACCTTTATTTTTTAAGGGAAAGAAAGGAAAAATCTAATTTGACTCCAATTAAAAGCACAAGGATAAAATTACTAGACTTTCAAATCGGAACTGAGCTCAAGGACTATATTTTCGATTTTAAGTAACTCTCACTTTGCTTTCCATTTATCAGTTGATTTATGAAAATAAAGTTTCATGAATAAGTATAAGAATGACATTAATAAGATGTATGAATAAAGCATAATAAAGCAAGTAATATAAACATTTATAAAGTAAAAGATAGAAAGTAAAAGAGTTTATTACATTAAAAAGCCAATAATAAAGGATGTTAACTCTAGCCCTCAATGGGAATTCTAGGTTAACCGCACTTTCCCCAAAGCAAAGTTAAAACAAATTAGATTAAGAAAAAGGAAGCTTTTTGGTATTTTTGGATTTCAAGCTATGAAACAACTTGCCTGCGTATCCCGTTGGATGAGAATTAAAACCCACGTAGTTCTTCTTTCTTGTGAACAGGGGTTTGATTCGATTTTAAGAAAATATTGATTTTGTGGTTCTTTTAATTGATTTTCACCAATCAATTTCGAGGTACGAACACGATACCTTACTTTGAGGGAAGGTTAAGCCTTAATGTTATAAAAAGTTTGATTTTATGTTGTGGTTCTTTTAATTGATATTTTACCAATTAATTTTAAGGTATGAACATTATACCTTTTTTTACGGGGATGCCTTTTTAGAGTTCTCCTAGATCAGAGTTTCACTTTGATTCGGTAAAAATTAGTACCACGGTTTGCTTCAAGTTGATTGGATTGTCGAGTTTATTGGACTGATGCTTTTAGATTGACTCAAAGAGATGTTGCTCTAGGTCTTCTATTCCTTCCACTTAAAGAGAGTTGAAGAAATCGGTTTGAAATCAAAGAGAATTGAACCGTTTATGAATAAGAAAGCTGAAAATAAAGGGAGAAGAGAAAGCCAACTAAGTAAAATTTGACTTAGCTATTCTGGTGTGTAACTTAAGAAGAGTTAGTATGTAACTTAAGAAGAATTGGTGTGTAACTCAATGAGAATTGGTGTTTTTGAGAAGTGATTTGAGGCTTTAATTTATAGAAAAATTTTTGAGGAAAAATTAGTCTGAAAATCAATGTGGGATTCACGTTCTGAGTTTGGTAGAACCTGAGTTGAACATTGACAGCAGTAGGTAATAAGAATAGCAGCAAAAGGAAGCTTCATTAGTAGTAGAAGTTGGCCTTAGTGGCAGTGCCACTAAGTGCTGCTTGTGCCACTGGTGATGTAGCCAGCTAGGCTTGGCATTACTGCCAAAACTAAGGCTGGCTGCCACTAGGCTCGTTCTGATGCTTATCCGGTCCTATTCCCCTAATTTGAAGTGTTTTGACCTCTGGTTGACGCCGATAAGTTTGGAATGGTTTGGTTTGTTTATATTTAGAGTCGACTTTGATCTCCAGTCTGTTGCTAATCAATCTGGGTTTACTCAAATCTTCTTGAGATGCAAAATCACGTGTTCACAGTTGCCTCCATCACTTTTACCCAAGTTTGAAGGGTAAAGGTGATGGTAGTGAACCATGTGAGTTTATGTCTGTTTGAAATGAGATATGAGCATTCTACTTGCATTATAGAGTGTTTGTCGACGTGTCGGTCTATTTTGACAACTTTGAGTTTTTTTTTTTTATTTTTTTCAATATTTTTGTTTATGGTATTTTCTTAATTGCAGAAGCGTCCATTGTCTAATTTGGGCAAATGATAGCTCTGAAAATAGAGAAAAATCAAACGGTTCTGATGGCATTGATGTCACTGCATTCTAAGTTGAAATGGATATGATATCATGATTCCAAGCTTTTTCGGGCCACGAAAGGACATGATGGTCATTATGGAGATTCTTAAAAAAAAAAAGGTATAAATAGGGGGTTCACCTTCCCGTTCTTTTCATCTTCTCTCATTTTTTTTTGCTTCTCTTTCTAAAAATTATCTCTCTAGATTTTCTCTCAAATTTCTTTATGGATTTCAAAGCTGAGTCTACTCCAACTTGGGGACATCGAAGCTACGAGGCTCCGCGGGAGAATGACAATCCCGAGGATTTGCTGTAAGAGCCTGAGGAGCACATCTTTTAGGATGGTAGGATCGAGGTATTTTTTTTTCTTTATTATGCTCTTTTCTTTTCTGCACTATGCTTCTTTTATTCATTCTTTTCTTTTTGACAATTTTTGCTTTTAGCACATGACCATTAGGAATAGAGGGGGTAGTTTAAACCTTACCTATATAGCCGAGAGCATAGGTACTGGCATATTGAGAGATTTGATTGCGTCAATAGGGTTTGTGCCATTTTTGGGACTTAGACCCCCTTTTAAGAGTAACATTGCCTTGATAAAGTTATTGGCTGAGCAGTGGTGGGATACCACTAATACCTTCCACTTTCCATGCGGTGAGCTGATTGTGACCCCCTATGGATCTGTTTACACTGACTGGGTTGAGATTTGGATTTAGCCCACTTGAGACTTACTCTTATTAGCGAGTTTTCTTTACTCCTGAGGATATGGTGGGATTGATAGGGTAGGATCCTCCCCATACTCAGAGTACTATCATGCGCACCTGGTTACAAGCACGTTTAAGAGACATGGAGCCTTTTAGTGGAGAGCTTCTAGCAGCTGAGCTTGTTTCTCGCCTTATGCTGCTTATATTAGCAGGTTGCACCTTTGCCATACCCTTCAGGATACTGTTGATCCAAATATCCTTCCTAGTTTACTAGATTTGTCAGCTTAAGTTATATTATTGGGCTGAAGCTGTTTTGAGTACTATGTATAGGGAGATGACTGATATGTCCCGTGGATCACTTACAACTTTTGGAGGGACATTTCTTATTTAGGAGGTCCATTTCTATTTGGTGCCTATTTCAAGTTTTTTCTGCTTGTTATGTCTGTATTCTTATATGACTGTTTGCTTATTATGACTATCTGTTTGTCTAACTATCTACTTCTATGACTATCTGCTTGTCACTTTTCAGCTCTGGGTTTATGAGTATTTTCCCACACTTGCTCCCATGTTGGATGATCTTTGACTGGATGTATTCCCTGCTGGTATTAGATGGAACAGGGAACATTGGATGGGACCGCCCAAGTGTGACTTTTGCTCCGTTAGGTATTCTTTGGTAGTCTGGCTCATTCCCATGTATTTTTTGCTTTTTCCTTCTTTCAATTTTGACTTGAGGTTCTATCTATAACTTATTTGTGAAGAGGCAGATGTCCCTTATGAGGCCTCGCTTGAGCACCACGTTCGAGTCCGCTTAAAAGAAAAAGGGATTGGAATACTCATTTGTGATAATTTCTCACAGAGGAGACGACCTTAACGCCTTTTATTTGAAAATGATTTTGATTTTGAAGTCGCCACCTTAAGTTGTTTTTATTAGGAAAATTTAAAGTAAAAAACCATTTTGACTCTAATTTTATCCCAAAGGAAGAAAAATGCACTAGTCTTTAAAATCAAAGAGGATTTGGGGATTAGGTTTTTGGTTGAACTTGGCTTTTAATTTTAACTTGGATTTAAAATGATTTTCATAAGTAATTAAGGAATGATATGTGAGATGCATGAGCAAGTAAATAAATGGATGAATAATTGAAATTTAAGTAATCATGTAAAACAATCAAAGAAAGCGATAAAAGTAAATTATTACACCTCAAAATCTCAAAATAAGGGATATCAACTCTAACCCTTATGGGTTCTAGGTTGATCACACATTCCCTAATGAATACATTCAACAAATAAAATAAAGCAAATAGTCAAAGAAAAAGAGACGGTTCTTATCTTTTTTGGATTTGAAGCTTTTATAAAGCTTGCCTGCGTATCCCATTGAATGGGAATCAAAACCCACGCAGTTCTTCCTTCTCGTGAAGTAGGGTTGATTTTATGCCCTATTTATCATGTTTTGATTCTTTATTTTGATGCTCTAT
>CANXYC011328217.1:0-31566 GCA_948193065.1 Aleurites moluccanus
TATATATATAGGTATATATCTATAATTATTTATATAATTCAAAATGATTTTCTTTTCTTTTATTCTTTTTCTTTATTTCTTTTCCTATTTACTTTTTCCTAATTTTCCTATTGGGCCATTTGTTACATATAGAGATAAATATGATAAGAAGCCATCATCTTCTTCAATTTGCTCTTCTATGGCCGAAATTTTGAAGCTCCTTCCCATAGAAAAAAATTCTTCTTAGCTTCCAAAAATCATTTGATATATCACAATTTCCTTCACAAATAATTCTTCCCCCAACCTCTAGTTGAATTATTTGGGCTTAGAAAGAGATTTGGTGCAATTTTTCTCCAAGGTAAATTAATTAACAAGTTTTGAAATTCATTTTTGATTAGTTATTTGAATGATTAAATGATTGGGTGATATGTTTACAGTAGAGAAAGTGATGGGGAATTCTGAAATTTTTTGTCTCAGGAATTTCCTGTGACTTGGCAGAAATTTTGGGCTCTATTTTTGTGTCCTTAGAGGTAGAATTTAAAATGCTCAAAATACAAAAGTTGTAACTGTGTATGTGTATAATATATGTTCTTCAGAAAGTTTTGACTGAATCCTTCTGTGTTGGGAGATATGTGTCTCCAAATATGACTGACTCGGATAGGGTTTCATTTCTGTGAAAGCTAATTTTTGAGGTCTTTAATGTAAGAATTTGAGAATATTCAAAACATAAAAGTTGTAGACATGTATGTCATGAATATTTATTCTTTTGGAATTTTTATCAAATTCTCAATGTATTATTAACTATGGACCCCTGAGACAGACTGGCTCGGATTAGGGATTTCAGAAGTTTAACCCTTCTGAAATTGGTAAATATGAGGATCTTAGAATCTGAATTAGGGGAAAGTCAAAACATGAGAAATATGTCATTATGTCTTAGATAAAATTTAGTGAAATTAGAGTAGCATTTGAATCTACACATAATGAGTTATAAGTGAAACATCAGGGTATGTTCGGATAGAAATTTCAGGATTTATGAATGTTGTTTAGAATTTAAGTTTGCTTGTTGTATTGTAATATAATTAGGTTTCTAAATTGAGATTTATGTTTGTTATAGCTGCACAAAGGAGAGATAAAGGAAAATACAAGGAAGTGGAAAACCACCCTTTTAGTTTGTGCTAGGTGGTTGGACACATTGGAATTTTGGGGTGAGTAACATATATGTTTCTTTATTTGTTGTCTTTGTATATTGTTTCCTTGAATCTTCCTTAAGAAATTCTATTGTTATTAAAGTTTCTTGATTATATAGTCATTGTTAATTGAATCCTTGATATATATATAAAGTATTGATTGATGTTCATTATTGGACAATATTTTTACTTACCTTATATATAGAACCATTGACAGTACTACTCTCCCGATGGGGTAGATGTTCGTTCATCGGGCATTGTGCACAGTGTATTGTATTGGGGACCCTATATAGGAGGGGGTTAAGGTCCTAGACATACAGTCTGATCAACTGTATGACTATGGACATGCTACTTAACTGCAGCCTCCGTTTATTATTCATTGGATTTTGCTAACTGTCATGGATATAGAATATTTGGTTCATAGTCTTTTCTTGCAAGTGACCAATGTTATTGATTATATGATTGTTCATATTAGACTATATTGTACTTGAAACTTGATATTAAATTCTATTGGAAACCTTGTTTCTTGGCATTGATATTACTATCTTGGAATATTATAATTTGTTATTAAATGACCTTTTTTGTGAGCACCTAGCCTCACAAGTGAAGGAATATATATATTATTTACTGAGATTCGTCTCACTCCTTTGTTGTTTATCCTTTTTCAGGGTTTGATAGGTAGCGACGATTCCATTTCCTCTCTCTTTCTTCAGGAGTGGAATTTGCCTTATCTATGTAATGACTCCTTAATTGTATTTATGTGTCTTTCTATAGTAACTCCATGATATGTAATAATGAATTTAGTAATGATATTGTAAAAAGGAAGATATGGTTAATGAAATGTAAATATTACATTATACATGCAGTGTGAAGTATTGGTTTGGGAAAAATGATAACAAATGTGGAATGTACATTATAGTATGAGATGAGTATGGAAATAGAAGTGTTGATTTGTGCAGGTTATGTTAATATTGGTTATGAAGAGAGAGACTTTAGGTCCTGGGTATTAGATTGTAAAAGTAGAGTAGTTATGACAAATTTTCTGTAGAAAATACAGAATGGGGTTCTACGGGTTTAGGTGGCCTTATGCCTTCCCCATACCCTAGGACCGTCATATCTCCTGAAATGGTGGATGTGACAATCAGTAAGATCCAAACCCTCAGCAAATGTGGTGCCAACTAACACCACAGATTCTAGTTTAACTTCAACTAACCTTCATGTACATGTACCTGAAATAAATGGATTAGTTGATAAAATTAAATGATTATAGATATTTGTGAGCAAACATAAGGTAATCATTTTTACTCTACTCATACATATAGTAATAAAGAACTAGGTGTGGGGTTTGATTTCATTTTGAGAAATTGAATGATAATGAGGGTAATGAAATTAGTAGGGTAGAGCCTGTTTGATTTGGAAAAGACTTTCAAGGGAAGAGTGATGATAGGCACTTCTGACTTTTGCAAACACTTGAGGGAAACTTGTAAAAAGTTTTCAGCTAAAAAACAATTGTTAGATGCACATAAGCGTGGGAAAAATAAAAGTCAAAGTACATTGACTTTTCAGAAAGGGCCTTCTAGAGATAATAAACTAGTTTGCTAGATATTTGATCCACAAAATTGCAGGGATGTCTTAGTTTGAATGGTAATAAAAAATGAATTACCTTTTAAATTTGCAGAGAAAGAGGGTTTTAGGGAATGTGTGGTAACTATTTGTCCATAACTTATAATTCTTTATAGGTTTACAAGAGCTAGATATTATTTTAAACTTTTTGTTCATGAAAAAAACTGAAATTTCACTGCCAATTAGTGTCAAAGAATTTTTTTTTTGACGATAGACATATAGACAAGTATTCAAAACTTGTTCTATTTGCGCTTGGCTGCACGTTTCATTGACATTGATTGGAATTTGCACAAAAAAATTTAAAATTTTTGTGTTATTAAGAGTCATAAGGGAGTGAACATAGGGAATGCAATTGATTTTTACATGTAAGAGTGAAGATAAGCAAAGTCATATGCATTACTATTGATAATGCATTCTCAAATGAAATTGTTGTCCAATAGTTGAAAAAAATCAGTGAAATATGATGCATTTGTTTTGGAAGGGGAAACATTCCAAATGAAGGATTGTACTCACATCCTTCAATTGATTGTGAAGGATGACTTGAGGTTGTTTAGAAAGCTATTAAGAGAACTAGAGATGTCATTAAGTATATTAGGAGTAGCCCCTAAAGAGATGACTTGTTTAAGAAGTGTTGTGAGAAAATTAAACTCAAAATCAAAGATTTTTGGTCATTAGATTATCCAACTAGCTGGAATTCCACCAACCAAATATTGAAAACTGACTTGGGGTTTCAACAAGCCTTTGATAAGTTGGAGGTTTTTTTTTATCATAAGTTCATAGTGGATTTTGAGGATGAGCTGCCAAATGAGATGAATTGGAAAAATGCAAAAAGTATTACTAAATTTTTGGAAAAAATTTTGTGATGTCACAAACAAGATTTCTAATTCTTTGTACTCTACCTCCATCTTATATTTTCCTGAAACTGTCAAAATAATGAGAGAATTATAATTGTATGAGACCTCTAATTATTCTGCTCTTTGTGTTATGAGCAAACACATGAGAGAAAAATTTTACAAATATTGGGACAATCTTAATAAAATAAATGTATTTCACTTTGTAGTAGTAATACTAGACACTGGATATAAATTTAATTATGTAAAGGTTAAGTGTACTGATTATTACGGTGAGATTAATGCAGAAAATTTGATTAATAGAGTGAAAAAAGCTCCTAATGATATGGAGCAGTATAAGTTAGGAAATTATCACATTGACTTTACCACAACCACAAGCATAATAGTATCTTCAACTCAGATTGAGGTTTAAGAAGTATAAGAGGAAATTGATAAACATTTCATTCAAATTGATAGAGAGCATAAAATGGCTTCTTAATTTGAGTTGGATAGATATTTGGAGGACCTTCCAGAGAAGTTTACCCTTCAACATGCTAGCATGGAGGAAAGTTAATATAGTAGGATACATTGTATTGGCTAAGATTGCTAGGAATGTCTAACCCAAAGCCTGAAATTTTTCCTATTCTCCTTGATATCTCTATCACTGACAGTTGCATAGCTAACATGAATAAGATCATCATTAGAAGCTCTGTACCTTTTCTTAATCTACCCTGCAACCCTTCTTCCCCCTTCTTCAGAATATCTCCCAGCCAAAGATATATGGGTTAGTGGTACCAAAGTAGGGCTTGCTTGTGTTGGAAATAAGGATTAAATTATCAAAGAACTTCATAAGATTGATGAGGTTGTCCGTTTAGTTTGGGAAGCTAATCTCAACAAACACTAACCCTCTATTTTAGATGAAGATTCTTTCGTGGAGCATCAGAGGTCTGAATGCTAGAGCAAAACAAAATGCACTCAAGAAATATATTGCTATTAAAAAAATTTACCTTGTTTTTATTATGGAATCAAAATTTACTTCTATTAACTCTATGCTTCTCTCTTGGAAGCACCTTCTACAATGGAGGAAATGAAACTATCATTATGGAGCTGTGATGGAGACAAAGCTCCAGGCCTGAATGGTTTTATTTTAAATTTCTTTAAACATTACTGGGACACAATTAAGGGCGATCTCCTGCGGTTATTTGAATTCCTCCATAAAAATGTTAAGATCCCTTCCTGAATTTGCTCTTCTTTTACAGTACCAATACCTATATGAATGAAGTAGTATTCAATGGGTTCCAATCAACAAGGTGAAATTGTTTGATCTAACAATTGTTATACTTTCTGTGTGGTTAAATGCACTGGAACCTTCCTTCCTATTCACTTATGGCCAAAATTTTTAGTTCTTCAGCTTTCATCAATAATTGGAAGGGAACTACAAAGCAGGGTTCCCCTAGTCTTTGGTCCACTCCACCTCCTTCTTTCAAATGGAATGATGATGCCTCTGTCAGTGGTAATCCGGGGCCACATGAAATTGGGGAAGTATTAAGCTATCATTTTTGTCACTTTATCTATATTTTCTCTTGCCCTATCAAGTGACTCAAATGAAGCTGAAGTCCTAGATGTAAATATTTTCCTCCGGTTACCTTTAACAGCATCTCAAGAAATATTAATTTCACAGAAGATTTCTTGGCTAAAATTGCAGTTTTCAAGATTTCCTGGCCTGGTTGTAGTTAGATACTTATTATGTTTGCACTTCATATTATTGTTTTTGAAGCTTGGTCTAGTTTGACAGTTTCATTGTAGCTTCCAGCAGTTTTTGTACTTTTATCTTGTTTCTTCATCTCCTAGTATAATATAATTCCCCCTTTTTTTTTTATGAAAAAACTCTTAACTTTGGCAAGTAAATTTGCCTTCAGTATTGGTAGGAGGATATTAGACCAATTTAGGAGTTCTTTGACTCCTACAATTGTCGAAGTACTGATTTATTGCCAAGATTAGTTAAAAATCAATTCTCAACTTATTCTACTTGATAAAACATTGACAGATCGAGAAAAATATGAATTGAGTAATAAATTTCAAAGCTGAAAATTTTTTTTCTTTAGAATTTGCACATTACACAAGTTAACTTGTATTCTTGAAACTGCAAGTGTATTACAAGAGTAAAAAATAATCGAGAATGTGATTCAAAGAACCTTAGAAGATTTTGAAATTGAATTTGGGTAACTTTTCTTCCTTGTTATAATGCAATCTGCCTTTTCTTTTTGATTGTCTGGTATGTTCTGGCAACTGCAAAGTTCAAATATAATTTATTTTTCAATAATTTTCTAAATTTTTAATGATGTTTTTGTTGGATTTTTGAGAATTGTATACTGATGCTGGTGTTGTATAGAAAGTTGGATTGGAAGTTAGAAATTGGAACATCAGGCTCTTAGTTTTACTGTTTACTAATAAGTAATAACTAAGAACTTTAATTTGAGTTACTTTTATTCTGACTTATAACGACAAACTTATAGGTTTGTAATCATTTGTATTAGGTATTGTATAACCAAATATTTAGAATTCCTAAATTGAATTGTTTCGAACTGTTAAGTCTGAATCACCAAACTTTACAGTACCAAATTATTGATATGATTCAATAATGGATATTTTCTCCAAATCAATCGAGACTAGTTCTTCAATAATCAGATCCCTGAAATTTCAGATTGATATGGAGATTTTCAAATTTCAAGCTTTACTCAAACCATGCTCACTCCTATAAGCAAGGGATCCATTTCATTGATACTTTATGTCACAACTAAATTAAATTAAAAATCTCTTCTATAAATTTTTATTTATAGATAGAGTTATTTCCATTTAATCTTACATAAATAAGAAATTCTATTTAATTAGAAATAATTGTAAGAGTTAGTTTAGTATTATTTTTACAAAAAAAAAAAAGGTAATTTAGAATAAAAAACTTCAGGAACTGATATCAAATAAGTACTTATAATTTGATTTTTATAGGTTTAAAACTGATTTTGAATAAAATGTCAAATATGAGTTTTATTTAAAATCAACGTTAAACCCGAACAAATAGCTATTGTCCATAAGTTCATAACATTTTTTTAGTCTTTTGGTTCAAAATCAATATTTTGCAAAAGTAATGCTAAACTGAGAGAGTATTTGATAAAATAAAAAACTAAATGTTTGAAATTTAAGTATTGAATACTAAATGTTTAATAATATAACTATATAAGTTATATAGTTAATTTTTAAATTATGAAAATATTTAAAATCTAATTATTTATTATATTCAATGTAATTTTAAATTAAAAAATTTGACTTATTAATTTAAATGATTTTTAGCTTATGTGAGAATTTTAAAATAAAAATTATCAAATAATTTAGAATGGTTAATTATAAAAAATTTTAATTTTTAGTGTTGAGTTGAATTATCAAATGATATATCATCTTACTCTAAATAAGAGTCTTTAAATGGTAAGAATAGACTAAAAAATATTTTTTTCACAAAATAAGAAAATATATTTTCAGCAAATTTTATAAGGATTGTGAGTCAAAACATAATAACACGGTATAAAGTAAAAGGCCAAATCGCCCTTGAGATTTGGACGAAAGTTCAAATAAATCCTCGGGAAACTTTTTTCCCAAAATTAATACATAACTTTTTGGCTTAAATCCTACTTTTTGCATTATTTTTCAGGGTCTAGTACTATATTGTTTTGTTTGTTTGTGGGTTGACGGTTTTGTTTGTGATCCATACAAGTATACTTAGTGCAAATGCATGTGCTTGAAATGCATTATTTCATAGGGGTAAATTTATAAAGGACCCACAACTAAGGAATATTAATGGCCACACAAACCTTTTTTTAATTAATGACTTAGCTAGATTAAGTATATTGAGAATAACTAATGTGGTTAAATAACTGGGATATGTCCAACATACAAGTCTTTATTGGTTGCCAAACTAATTAATGTTGATAGTCTGCTATTGCTTTATAACAAGGATTTACTTAGAGATATGTTAGATGATATAGATGTCTATATAGAATATGAGATAGATAACCCTGTAATTGCTGATACACAACTTCATTAGTTAACATCTAGTAGTGTGGAAGTTGATGATGGGGAACTAAAATGCATTGCAGAGTATGACAACATGAAACAATATCAGTGATAGATATCACTAATTTGACTGATTTAAATTTAGAGAACTCATTAGGTAGTTTTCATGTCAGCCAACACATAGCTGAAAACATTAATTAGACTATAAATGAGGATATCAACCCTGTACCAAGTGGTTATAATGAAGGAATTGGTACATATGAAGCAATAAATGAACATAAAAGTGAAAATGAGGGCAATTTTGAAGTTGAAATGCAATGCGGGCCTATAGCTTAGGTGAACAAGCCAATATTAATACTGCATTGAATGATGGGGTTGTAGATGCAAATGTAGGGGTAATGATAGAATAGATAAGGATGTTATTGTTGGTGATGGCACAGTAGGTGAAAGAAAGGAGTATATGGGTGAAATAGAAGGGGAAATAAGTGTACCAAAAGGGAAAGTGGTGGTGTAGAAGGGGAAACTGGTCCAGTAGAAGGGGATACAAATGGTATAAAAGGGGACATAAGTGGATAAGAAAGGGATGTTGCAAGTAAAATACAAGTTGTTGATGAGAATGAATATGAGATAAGAAATGAATATGAAAGACAAGGTTTATTTTCTATTCCAATTCATATGGAGGATGTTTTCGAAAAAGAATGGGAAGAAAAAAATTTATAGTTGATGTGGATTTTGCTTCTGATATTAGGAATAAGGAATTAATCACTACAAAAGATAACATTAGAAAGCTTAATGAGAGAAGGGCCCAGCAGAGACAGTAATTTGAAAGTGCCTATAAAGACTCATATGCATCTAAGACAAAGCATGGCAGAGAGAAGGGAACCAATGTTCCTATAGATGGTAATGATGAATAAAATATACCAGTTGGTTCTAACGTTGTATACAATTACAGTGATGATGATTTAAGTTTAGAGGAACTATCTGGTGATGATGAGCATTGGACTATGAGGAAGAAGTCCAAAAGAATTATATATGACAAACAAAAAATCCAATTCCTTCATGTGCACTTGGAATGTGCTTTGGTAATGCAGAGCAATTTAAAGAGACATGTTGATGATAATAGCTTTTTCTCTACTGTGATACTAAGTGTTGTTATATATATATATATCAATGAAAATATATCAGTATGCATTCCTTTCCTTCTTTATTCTCTTTTTCTCTTCTGTTAAATTAAGCTTTCAATTGGTCTCAGAGATTTCTCCGATCTTTGTGGGACAAGTGTTAGCATCGATTTTTGATACAGCTTGAGTCTGAGCCAAAACCTAATGATGTAGCATCAAAAATCAAGATCATGAAAAGAAGGTTGCTTGTCAAAGTGATTACTTTTGCTTTTAGATCAAGGAAATTGCTAAGGTTGACTTAGCAGTTGATGATCCGAGTTTGTATTTTAATATAAAATATATCAAAATGTATTTCAAAATGAATTTGGTTAATTTTAGATCACATTCGCTGGTTCGAATATGAATGAGACCGCTAGTGGTTGTCGGCCCGGTTGCAGCAAGCCGTCGAGCCCCTGCAAACTCGAGGCCAATTTAAATTTTCTTTTTTTAGTTAAAAATAGTTTAGAAATGGTTTTAAAGGTTCTTGAAAAGTTTTGGGCCTTATTCGGTGGTCCATACTCAAATTAGGTTCGCAGGCAATCCTGGGGCCCGCTTGCCTTAAGCCGT
The DNA here is from genome assembly GCA_948193065.1 of Aleurites moluccanus. Lineage (NCBI taxonomy): Eukaryota > Viridiplantae > Streptophyta > Magnoliopsida > Malpighiales > Euphorbiaceae > Aleurites > Aleurites moluccanus. The sequence continues at coordinate 9,412 of CANXYC011328217.1, forward strand.
CGGACCCGTATCAGCCTAAGACCAATTTAAGTTGTTTTCTTAGTTAAAAGGATTTTAGAAACTGTTTTATAGGTTTTAGAAAATTTTGAGTCACTTCGGACGGATTAGATACAAGAACGAATAATCAGGGTCGGCGAGCTGTGTTTTCGGCAAGCCGTCAGGCCCGTACGACAACTATTGGCCTGTAACTTCTTTCCACAACTATATAGATGGTTGCAGGGCCGCATTTCCCAAGGAAGGGGAACACAACCGAAGTATGGGCTGCACGGCCCAAGGAAGAGACATATGGCCCTTTTATAGGTAAGCAAGCTCCGGGCTCATTCATGAGCGCTGCCGCTCGCCTTTGCTACCCCTGGTCTGATTTTTCTTCTGATTTTGGAGATTCCATATTTGTTTTTGTACCTATTTAGCTCCTAAAAAGGTTTCTATTTGATATTTTAATCAAATTGGAAGTTTTGGGTTAAAAGCCAAAAAGGAAGTTTTAGGAGTTCTTGATTGGCAAGTAACCCTAAAGCCATTTGAAAGCTATGTTTTGGATATTTAAGATGTTTTATTACTTAGAAAATCTAAATAAAAATAAATAGGAGTATTTTAAATTATTTATTCCTATTCAAGTGGTGGTAGAAGCCTATAAATAGGCCTCCACCCTCACTAGTTTAAGGATTCGAATTTTGACTTCCAAATTCTTGACAAAATAACTCTCTTTCAATTAAGTACTAAACTAATTTTTTTTAATTAATCTTACTACAAAAAAATATAGATTTTATTAAAGTCAATTAATCAAGTTCATCTCAAGAGTTCAAATTAATTTTTCTTTTAAGAATCAAAGGAACAAAATCAAGTTTTATTTCTTCTTCTTTCAAACTCTTCTCAAAAAACATATCAAGAATGTTCTCGATAGTGTCTTGATAAAAAGGAGTATATCCAACTGAATCAAAGTTTGATTCTAAGTAGGAACTTGATGATAAGTAATCTTTTTCAAATCAACAACGTTCTTGGCATTCGAAATCATCCATAAGACGAACGAAGCTTGAGGGCAATTTGTCGAGCCTTGGTGTGTCCAGGTTTGAGTAATTTCTTATTTCCTTCTCATTTATCAATCATGTGAATTTTTTGGGCATAATCACATGGATTGGTAACAATCAGTATGATCATTCTTCGTTTCTTTGTAAAATATTTTTTAATATCAACTAAATTTGAGTTAAGAATCTGTATTTATATGATATTTAACTAGCTTAATTGAAAATCTAATCAATTTTAATTAAAATAACTTAGAAAGAATGCTTAGGTCCCTTTTGCTTGAAATTCTTGTTGTTGTTTCAAGCTATTGTTTTATTGTGCTTTTCTTGTTCTAAAAAATCATTTTGATAGAATTTAAAATATTTAAAATCATTAGGATTAGTTTTTAAATCATTTAGGCTAGAAAAGTATCAAAACTTCCATAAGAAAAGATGCAAAAACGATTTGAAATCAAGTAGGAAGCTAAAGTCAGGTCTAAAGGGACATATGGCCCATGTGTCACATAGCCTTTCCTTATCCCGTGCAGGACTGAGAAGGGTCACATGCCCTTCCTAGGGCAACACGACCCTATATATGTCTTGGAGGTATTTTCTTGTGCCGTATGGCACTTTCTTGTCTTCCTTGCTTTGTTTCTAGATTTTTATATCCATTTAATGCTTCTAATTGTATCTAAGTGTCTATATGACATGAATAGATGTGTGAAACCTAGAATGAATGTCTATATCATGATTTTTATTGATTTAGAAGCATGTTAGGTGAAAAAGTGTCAAAGTAAAACCTAGTTTTGCATGTTTGTTGCCATAGTCTCTAGTTTAGGTTTTAAACTTGAAAATTGGCATGTTTATTATTATCTAACAATATGGCATGACTGAATGTATGGTTAAATGACTTTAAAACAAACATAATACCATGAATGAATAATTTGAGCATGAATTTAAATTGCATGAAGCATGATTGTTTGAATACACACTTAGTTTCGATACAATACAAAATGTTTCTTATAGGTTAGCATGCCATGATTAGGTTGGTTGTTAAAAGTGGTTTGGCTTGTGAATAATTTGGGGTATGAATTATAATCTTGATGAGTCTTGTTCACTAGTATATGAACCAAATGGTTAAAATGTTATGGTTATATACTTTGCATAATGCATATGATTATCTTGATTTTTGGTATGATTAGAAAGAAGTGTGCCATTTTGCAAAGTATGTTGTGCTTACATTTATGTTATATGAGCTAACCATATAGAGACAAAGTAAAAAAAAATAACATGAGGCTTGTAAGACTTAAACATGCATGAAAGAAAATCGGCTTAGAATGCATTGAGGCCCAAAAACACAATGTCTAAGGTTCACATGTTTCATTTAATGCATTAGATTATGCAATTTAATTTCCTTTTTTTTTTTTTTTTTTTTTTTTTTTATTTCTTTACTTTGAGATGTTGAATGAATGAATGTTTATAGTATGATATGGTCATGTACATATCTTATTAAGGTTAGATGGTTCATTTCTCCTTTCATTTCTTTAAGGCTAGTGAGGGTTTTTATTATACAAATGAACATTTTATGAAATCTTTAGGCATGGCCTTATGAGATTGTACAATTTAGTAGACCTTGTATAATTTTGTCTAAGGAGGTTGGGTTTTAAGTGAGACCGTTTGTGAATCCTCCAATTTTCCTGGGAATTATACTTAGTTTGGTTTATGGTATGGTCGAGCATGTGTGATAGAACTTACTCTTTTTTGGCTTATGGATTGTTTATATCAATGTTATACCAAAGTTTGGCTCACCTATAACTTCTATCTAAATAGAGAGGTTGGCCAATAGACAGACGGGTTGCGGTTCCTAACACCTTCCCCAATCCGTACCTAATTTTCTTACCTATTTCTTTGGATAAGGTGACCTAGTGCTTAGCTAGGGATAAAATCATCACTAAGTTTTTAAAGGAAGGAAATGCACTGCATTTGTGGTCTCGGTTACACCTTTAACCGAGTGGCGACTCCTTTCTTTGGTTTAGTTAATCCTTATCGATCTATCTTAGGTTCAAATATGGACCGTCGCTGTAAAAGACATCATAGTCTGGCGACTCCACGGGGGACTTGAAAAACTAATTCCCTTAGCTAGATATTATAGATAAACTTAGGTCTCTCCTTTTATCCAAAACTTAAAAGAAAACTTTACCATAAGACTTTGAAGAAAAATTTCATAAAATGATAAAAGTAAGGACCTGACCTGCTGTCTGTTCCTCATCTTGTCTCTAAAAGAATGGAAGAAATTGTTTGCCTTGTTGTGCTATGTATTGTTGTAGGAGGCTTAAGCATGAAATTCAAGACCTCATTGATAAGAGACAGTTTTTTTTATCCCAAACCTAGCCTAAACTTCATCAAGGCGCATGGCATACAACGATGGCTATGGAGCATATTTCGAAGGGTCCCAATAATGAAGAAGCATATTGAAGCCATTGTCCACCTTAGTTGGATTTTTGTCTTGAGAACTTTAGTTTTCGATTAAGGATACAACACTCTATATAATTATACTTTGGAAATTTGATATGACAAAAATTTCTTAGTAATGAATAAAGTGGCAAATTCCTTATCATATCATTGTTTATGCTTTAGCACTTGAAGTGAGTTGTGAGAAAAAAAGAAAAACAAAAGAATAATTGAAAAAAATTAAAAACAAAATGATGATACCCTATTGGGAAGTTTTGCAAAAGGGTCCTAGGCAGAAATCAAAAGTAAAGAGAGAAAATATTTAATTAGAAAACCTGTAAAGGCTAGATAATAACAAATGCTCAAAGTATGCTTCAAGATTGCTTATTTTTGAAAGGGGTTCATCTTCCTAGAGCTATTCTGATTTAAGGTGCTTATTGACTAAGTAGTTTGAATCAAAGCAAACAAAGATATTACATTAGATCATGCATTAAGCATTCATGCATACGTATTCATTCATCACATTACCATTTTGTCATCTAGCCATCATTGCCCTAAAAGGAAACTATCCTTTTTTAAACCTATCTTAGGAAAGAGAGAAGATGGTCTATTGGAACTTAAGCAATCGATATTTGGAAAGAACATTTGAAAGCATCAATCTAGGGATGGCTGTTATGGAGGAAACAATTAGAAAGATCTTGAATACAAAAGGGAATGTAAGTGGCATTAAGGGATCTACTTCCAAAAATAAGTCTATTCAAGATGAAGGGCTATGTGATGAGTTTGATCACTAACTCAAAGGAGATTGTAAGACTAAAGTAAAGGTTATCATACAAGAGCCCATGGAATCTTCTCAAGATGATAAGTACAAAGTATTAGCTAAGCAAATTAAGAAGATGCAAATCATGCTTGAGAGAAATGGGCTTGAAAGGTCTTATGACATATATGACCTTGATCTCACTACTAATGAAAAACTTCCCCTAAGGTTTAAAATGCCAGACTTGCAAAAATGTGATGGCACAAGTGATCCAATGGTGCATTTAAGGCTGCATGTTACTGTTATAGGAATCACTAGATTATCCAAGGCCCTGATTAGTAAGTTCTTCATCTTATCCTTAACTAGAGCTGTTGTAAATTGGTATTATAACATGGATAAGGAAGTCATAATGGATTGGAGAAAGTTGACCCAAAGCTTCATTAGACAATATTCCTATAACATACAGCTTCATGTTACTTTACGTGATTTGGAATTCATCCACCAAGAGTACAATGAAACGTTTATCGAGTACTTGACTAGATGGAGGCAAAAGGCCACATAAATGAATTCTAGGCCTGATGTAAAGGACCAAATCAAAATGTGTGTAAAAAGCACTATTCCAAATATCTATGAGAAATTATGCTACGTACCTCTATCCAATTTTGGGTAGTTGTATGAAGCTGGAATCCAAGTAAAAGACATGTTGCTTAAAGGGAAAAGGAATCCAATTAGAAACAGTGATAGTCACTCCAATCTTAGAGATGATAAACCAATCTCCAAAAATGAGGGATTAGATGATTGGGAAAAAGAAGAAGAATCCTAGATTTCGCTATAACATTCTACAAGTATCTTCCTTTTATGCATAGAACCTCGATTTCGTGAACTTTTGCATATTTTCTTCAGTAATACTATTTGTAAGTTGGATCATTTTTATGAGCTTGTTTTATATGGGCTTTATACAAACACATTTGATTAGTTTGAGTATAGCTAAGTTGCATGACTTCATGTTTGAGGTGAGAGGGATGAAAAAAAAGGAAAATGAAAGAAAAAGAAACTCAGAGCATCTATCTATACTAGACTAAGGACAAGTTCCTAAAACTTGCCATTGATCCCTATAACCATAAGCTGCGAGGCAATTACTTACTAGCCAAAACCATTGAAAATATGGAAGCAAGTCCTCGCTTGAAAAATCATTGAGAGTCTGAGGCAATTATTTATTGGATAAACATTGAAAACATAGGGCAAGTCCTTGCTTGAAAAATCATTAAAAGTTTAAGGGAAAAATGATGAGGCTGAGTTTGGCCTATGTCTAGAGAAGCTATGAATATCTTGAAGATAGACTACCCAAAAGATGAGATGAAAATTGTGATGGACTTTATGAGTTTACCACAAAGGCTTGAGTAACAATTCAAAAGGGTAAGAATAGATTGGTGAAGTTTGGAGAATCAAAATAGGAGAGAATTGTCCAAATGATCTATAACTCTACCTCTATAGAAAATCAATACCTTCAAGAGCACATTGGTCCTTCTTTCACCAAAGTTATGAAAAGTTGAAAATAGAATGTTACTCAAGGTCAAAGTAAAGTTCATTTCAAGCAAAAAGAAATGATTCCCACTAGGTAGAAAGCCTTAAGAAGTCTACCTAGGAAAAAGTTAGGGAAATTGAGAGAAAATATTTGGTTGGAAAACCTAAAAGGGCCAATCAATAACAGATATGAAGTCATGCAAATGTTGTTATACTTTTATTAGATGAATGATGCTGCATAAAGCTAGTATAATATTTGTCTTGTAGAATGGAATCTATTTTGCATTTTTTTGGAAGAAACATCCTTGTGTTCTTGAAGTAACCAAATTTGAGAAAAGGAAAAGGAGGAAAAGAAAAGAAAATAAAAAGAAGAAAAGAAAAGAAAAAAAAAGCTCGCTAAGTTGAAAACCTGAAAGGGCAACTTAGGTAAAAGTTAGAGTACAAAGATAAGAAATGAGATAGCTCGTTAAGTTAAAAACCCTAAGGGGTGACTTAGGCAAAAGTTAGAGCAAAAGGACAAAGAAGGAAAAGAAATTTGGTTACAATCATGCAAAAGAAAGATTCTTCAAGTCAAATGAAAAGTAGAATTGTAGTTCCTTAAGTCGATACTTCAAACATCTTCAAAGCTTGGATTCTAACTAAGGTTATAGTGTTCCTTTGAATGATTAAACGATGAACGCTTGAATTTGCTTTCCCTTGATAGAGATAAATCTCTAAATTTTCTAAAAAACTCATATCTGGAAGTTGTTTCTTCTAGTTTGACATCTCGAAGATTATTGCTTTCATGATGCTTTCTTTGGCTATAGTAGCTTATGTTTCCTTTTGATAAGAATCTCATTTCCTTTGAGAAGTTTGCAATTGGATAAAGAAGCCATAAGGGTAATGATGTGCAGACACACATGCATACATGTTGAATTTTAAGAATCATTCTTTGTGAAACATTTTCATATATTTGCATCTTGCATGAAGATATATAGTGATAAAGAAAAGATATGATTTATCCATTATAGAGGATAGAAGTTGGGCATAGTATCTATTGTAGTGATTAGGTGCAATCCTTATTAATAATGATAAGGCACAGTCCTTGTTGATAACAATTAGGCACAGTCCTCGTTGATGATGCTAATGACAATTATGCATAGTCCTTGATGATAAACTATTGCGTGAAGATAAAAATGAATATAGAAACCCTAGTTTGGAAGAATAGTTTATCAACGTTTTCATGGTAGAATAGCTTTCCCAATATTTCAATGATAGAATTATATTTGCGTTGCTAGGTTAGCAGTTCTTTAATGCATTTGCATTGCTTGAATAACAGTTCCTCAATGTTTCGATGGTAGGACTATATTCGTATTTCTTGGATAATAGTTTCTCAATGCATTTACATTGCTTGGATAATAATTCCTCAATGTTTTGATGGTAGAATTATATTTACATTGCGTGGATAAAAGTTCCTGAATATTTCAATGGTAGGATTATATTCACATTGCTTGGATAATAGTTCCTCAATGCATTTACATTGCTTGGATAGCAGTTCCTCAATGTTTCGATGGTAGAATTATATTTACATTGCTTGGACGGAGGTTCCTTAATGTTTTGATGGTAGAATTATGTTTACATTGCTTGGATAGAAGTTCCTCAATGTTTCAATGGTAGAATTATATTAACATTGCTTGGATAGAGGTTACACAATGTTTCGATGGTAAAATTATATTTACATTACTTAGATAAAAGTTCCTCAATGTTTTGATGGTATAATTATATTTACATTATTTGGATAGAAGATACTCAATGTTTCCATAGAAGAATTATATTTTATATTGCTTGGATAGAAGAAACTCAATATTTTAATGGCAATATTATATTTTACATTGCTTGGATAGAAGATCCTTAATGTTTTGATGGCAAAGTTATATTTACATTGCTTGGATAGCAATTCCTCAATGATTCTATGACTTCCCTTAAATAAGGGAAATTTGCATCAACCGAAAAGTTCCTGATGCGACCAAACACGCCAGAATTATAAGTTTCATGTATGCACATCCTAACCTTGAATGATTGCATGAACTTTAGTATGCATTGTTGTACTATGTCCATTCAAACACACGCTTCACAAACCCTACTAAAGTGGGGGAAAACTATTAGTATCTATTTTTAACACACTTTGAGCCCGAGCCAAAGCCTAATAATATAGCATCAAGAATCGAGATCGTGAGAAGAAGGTTGTTTGTTAAAGTGATTACTTTTGCTTTTGGATCGAGGAAATTGCTAGGGTTGTTTTAGTAATTAATGATCCGAGTTTGTATTTTAATATAAAACATGACGGATGATGTGTGCCATACCATTTATTATTTAATACTGTATTATGCTAACTCTACTCTTGCTCGTCAGTAAATGATATCCACAGTAAGGGCTATTCCCTTTTCAAGGAAGGCGACAAATCCTTCTCTATTTTACGATCTGATTTTGTCTGTTTAAAATCGTCTATAATTGGACTTTTCCCTCACAGCTCCTTCTGGGCATCTACGTCTATCCTCGGCAAACAAAAAAATAGGCAATGTAATTGATAGAGGATTCCAAAGAGCTAACACATGAATATTTCAAAATGAACTTGGGTCATTTTGGGCCATATTTGGTGGTTCGAACATGAATCGGGCCTATAGGAAGTCACCAGCTTGATTACGGCAAGCCATCGGGCCCGTGTAAGCCCAACACTAATTAAAATTATTTTTTCAGTTAAAAATAGTTTAGAAATATTGTTAAAGGTTCTTGGAAAGCTTTGGGCCATATTCAGTGGTTCGGACTCAAATTGGGCTCGCAGGTGGTCTCTAGGCCTGGCAGCGGCAAACTATTAGGCTCGTACTAGTCTGAGGCCAATTTAAGATATTTTCTCAATTAAAAAGGAGTTTACAAACTATTTTAAAGGTTTTTGGAAAGTTTTAAGTCACTTCAGACGGATTGAAAGCAAGAACCGGCGCGCGGGGGGTGGACGAGCTTGTTTGCAGCAAATCGTCGAACTCGTTAGATAACCATTGGCCTGTGGTTTCTTGCCACAACCATATGAAATCTTGTAGGGCTATACATCCCAAGGAAGGGCAGCACGACCTAAGGAAGGGTACACTAGCCTTAACCACCCCTGGTTTGATTTTTCTTCCAATTTTGGAGATTCCAAGTCTATTTTGTGCAAATTTAGCTGTTGAAAAGGTTCCTATTTGATATTTTAATCAAATTGGAAGTTTTTGGTTGAAAACCAAAAAGGCAGGTTTAGGGGTTCTTCATTGGCAAGTAAACCTAAAGAAATTTTGTAAGCTATGTTTTGGCTATTTTGGATGTTTTTTACTTAGTAAATCTGAGTACTAAAGAGGAGTATTTTAACTTATTTTTCTTATTCAAGTGGCAGTAGAAGCCCATAAATAGCCTTCACCCTCACTAGTTTGAGGATCCAAATTTTTACCCCTGAATTCTTGACAAAATAACTCTCTTTCAATCAAATACTAAACTAATTTTTTAATTAATCTTACTACCAAAAACTAAGGATTTTAGTGAAGTCAATTAATCAAGTTCATCTTAATATTTTAAATTATCTTTATTTCAAGAATCAAAGGAACAAAATCAAGTTTTATTTATTCTTTTTTCAAACTCTTCTCAAGAACATATAAAGAATTTTCTTGATAATTTTCTTGATAAAAAGGAGCATATCCAACCGAATCAAAGCTTGATTCAAAGTAAGAACTTGACAATTAACAATCTTCTTTTAAAAAGTGATTTGAAATCAAGTAGGAAGCTAAAGTCAGGTCTGAAGGGCCATATGGCCTTTGGAAAGGGCTACACAGCCTATCATTGTCATGTGCAGGACTGAGAAGGGCCACACAGTCCTATATATGCCATGGAGGCATTTTCTTGTGCCATATGGCACTTTCTTGTCTTCCTTGCTTTGTTTCTTGATTTTTATGTCTATTTGATGCTTCTATTATATATAAGTGTCTATATGCCATGCATAGATGCATAAAACCTAGGATGAATGTCTATATGATGAATTTTATTGATTTTGAAGCATGCTAGGTGAATAAGTGTCAAAGTAAAACCTAATTTTGCATGTTGTTGCCATAGTCTCTAGTTTAGGTTTTAAACTTGAAAATTGGCACGTTTATTATTATGTGATAATATGGCATGATTGAATGTATGGTTAAATGACTTTAAAACAAATATAATGCCATGAATGAATAATTTGAGCATGGATTTAAAATGCATGAAGCACGATTGATTGAATACATACTTTGTTGACATGTAATACAAAATGCTTCTTGTAGGTTAGCATGCCATAATTAGGTTAGTTGTCAAAAGTGGTTTGGCTTGTGAATAATTTGGGGTATGAATTATAATCTTGATGAGTCTTGGTCACTTGTATATGAACCAAAAGTGTCATGGTTATATGTTTTGCATCATGCATATGATAAACTTGATTTTTGGTATGATTAGAAGGAAGTATTCCATTTTGCAAAGTATGTTGTGCATATATTTGACTTGTATGAACTAACTATATAGGGAGAAAATAAAGTAAATAATATGAGGCTTGTAAGGCCTAAGCATGCATGAAAGGTAAATGGGCTTAGAATGTATTAAGGCCCAAAAAGGCAAAGTCCAAGATGCACATGTTTCATTCAATGCATTAGATTATGCAATTTAATTTCCTTTTTTGTTATTTCTTTATTTTGACATGTTGAATGAATGAATGTTTATAGTATGATATGATTGTGTATATATCTTGTTAAGGCTAGATGGTTCATTTCTCCTTCTATTTCTTTAAGGCTAGTGAGGGTTCTTATTATGAAAATGAACATTTTATGAAATCTTTTGGCATGGCCTTGTGAGATTGTACAATTTACTAGACCTCATATAATTATGTCTAAGGAGGTTGGGTTTTAAGTGAGACCGCTTGTGACTCCTAAAATCTTTCATTGGAATTATGATTGGTTTGGTTTTTGTATGGTCTAGCATGTGTCATGATAGAACTTACCCTTTTTAGGCTTATGGATTGTTTTTTTCAATGTTATACCTAATTTTGGCTCACTTATAACTTCTAGCTAAATAGGGAGGCTGGCCAATAGCCAGACAGGCCGGGGTGCCTAACACCTTTTCCAACCCGTACCTGGTTTCCTTACCTGAATATCTGGATAAGGCGGCCTGGTGCTTAGCCAAGGATAAAATTGTCACTCATTTCCTAGAGGAAGGAAATGCACTGCATTTGTGGTCTCAGTTATACCTCTAATTGAGTGGCGATTCTTTTCTTTGGTTTGGTTTATCCTTACCGATCCACCTTAGATTCAAATCCAGACCTTCACCGTAAAAGACACCACAACTATATGAAAGAAAACCACAAAAACAAACCCAAACACTTGAGTTTTTCTTCTGTGGCTTTTGCAAGTTTTCTAGGAGCTTCTCCACCTCTGTTTAATGGTCAAAACTACTAGATATGGGCTATTAAAATGAAAGCCTACATTAGAGCCTTTTGTCTTAGGGAAGTTGTGGAATCAGAAAAGCCAGACCCTCCCCCATTACCAGAAAATCCAACTCTAGTCCAGATTAAACTTCATGCTAAAAAATCAACAAAGAAATACAAAGCTTTGGAAAGTATTCATTCAACTGTTGATGAAGTTATTTTCACCAGAATTATGGCATGTGAGATTGCCAAGGAAGCTTGGGAAAAGTTGAAAATTGAATTCCAAAGTAGTGATAAAACTAAACAAATGCAAGTCTTCAATATGAGAAAAGAATTTGAATTACTTAAAATGAAAGAGGCTGAAAGTGTAAAAGAATATATAGATAGAGTCATGAAAATAGTTAATCAACTTAGGTTGTTAGGGGAAGATTTGTCAGAGAAGAGGATTATGGAGAAGGTTATGGTGTCAGTTCTAAAGAAGTTTGAAGCAAGAATTTCTTCATTGGAAGATGCTTGGGATTTGTCACAACTCACTCTTATTGAGCTAGCTAGTGCTCTTTAGGCAGTAGAGCAAAGAAGAGCATTTAGACAAGAGGAAAAACTAGCTGAAGGTGTTCTTGTTGCAACTCAAAAATATAAATCTCAAGTTGAAACCAGTGGAAAGAAAGGGAAAGAGAAGAAGGAGCAGCAGAATACCAAAAGAAAATTTAGAAGAGGCAGGTTTCCACTATGTCCTTATTGCAAACTGACCAACCATACTGAAAATTAATATTGGTAAAGACTTGGAGGTCAGTGTAGGGTCTGTAAACAATTTGGCCACATAGAAAAGGTGTGCCCCAACAAAGTGAATGAACAACCTCAAGCCTAGCCTACTCAAGAAACTGAATAAACAAGAACTCATGAAGAAATCTGTTTGCTGCTACTGTAATTGAAAAATGTTCTATAGTAATTGGAAATTCTGATGTGTGGCTCATTGATAGTGGTTGTACACATCATATGACTTCAAAATTACAAATTTTCAAAGCCATAGTCATAGAGTACCATTCTACAGTCAAGGTTGGAGATGGCAGATTGATGGCTATCAAAGGCAAAGGTATAGATTTGGTTCAAACATATTCAGGTACAAAACTAATTACTGATGTTTTATATGTTCCTGAAATTAGTCATAATTTTTTAAGTGTTGGTGATTTGGTAAATAAGCATTATTCCTTGTCCTTTTAAAACAAAACATGTGAAATCTTTAATCCAACTGGTGTAAAGCTTCTCTATGTTAAAATGCATAAAAGAAGCTTTCTATTGGAATGGAGGCATACTAAAATTCAAGCTTTCACCAGTTTGGAAGATGAAACAAGTCTTTGGCACAAAAGACTTGGACATTCTAATTATGCATAACTTAAGCTACACCAAATCAAGAAAATGGTGAATGATTTGCCATATACATGTGATCATGCTGGCGTGTGTGGTGTTTGTCAAATGGGGAAGCTAAGCAAATCTCCATTTCCTATGAATCAAGCTTGGAAAGCCAAAAAAAAATTACAACTTATTTACACTAATATATGTAGACCTATATGCACACCACCTTATAATGGCAACATATCTTTTTATTAATGATTTTTCCTGATTTTATTGGGTATATTTTCTGAAACAAAAGTCAGATGTGTTTGCTATGTTTCAGAAATTCAAAGATGCAGTTGAAAATCAAAGTTCTTATTTAATTAAAACCTTGAGATCTGACAATGGGACTGAATTCACATCCCATCAGTTTAAAGAATACCTTCAACAAGTTGGAATTCATCACCAACTTACTATCATTTACTCTCTTTAACAAGACAGAGTGAGTGAGAGGAAGAACAAATCCATCATGAACATGTCAAGATGTTTGTTGTTTAAGAAAGGCTTGCCAAAGCAATTATGGGCAGAGGCAGTAAATACATCTGTCTATTTATAAAATAGGTTGCCAACAAAAGCTATTGAAGGAAAAACTCCTTATGAAGCCTGGTTTGGAGTTAAACCTTCAGTAGCACATCTCAAAATTTTTTTGGAAGTATTTGATATACCTTTGTTCCTGAAATTAAAAGGGACAAGCTAGATAAAAGAGTAGATGTTGAAGTATTAGCAATGCTTCTAAAGGCTATAGGATTTTGAATCCTATCTCGTAGTAGATATATGTAAGTATGAATGTTAAATTTGATGAAGATAGTGCTTGGGATTGGAAGGAGATGATGGCTGCTACTTCCAATCAGATTCAAAATCAAGGGAACAAACCCCAAGAACAAGATGCAACATCAGAAGAGGAGCATTCTGATGATGATATTGTTGTAAGAGGCACTAGATCATTGGAAGATATATACAACAGGTGCAATACGGCTTTAATGGAGCCTAACAAAGTTAAACAAGCAATTCAATGTACTAAATGGAAAGCAACTATGAAGAAAGAGCTTGAGATGATTAACAAGAATGAAAAATGGTTGCTTGTTGATAAACCTATAAACAAGCAAATGATTGGAACCAAATAGATGTTCAAATTGAAATTAAATTTTGATGGTACTATCAACAAACATAAAGCAAGATTAGAAGTGAAAGACTATGCTCAACTACAAGGTGTTGACTTCACTGAAACCTTTGCTCCAGTAGCAAGGTTTGATACCAACAGATTACTTCTTGCTGTAGCAGCTCACAAAGGATGGCAAGTATTCCAACTAGATGTAAAATTTTCCTTCCTTAATGGAATTCTTGAAGAAGAAATACATGTAGAACAACATAAAGGTTTTGTGATTGATGGAGCTGCTTATAAAGTTTATTTATTGAAAAAGGCTTTGTATGTCCTGAAATAGGCTCCTAGGGCCTGGTATGCTAAAATTGATGGTTATTTACTTGAATTGAGATTTGACAGAAGCCATAGTGAAGCAACTTTGTATGTTAAACATAGAAATGATGAACTTCATATAGTTTCTATTTATGTAGATAACATTTTAGTCTCTGGCAGCAACTTTAATGCTGTAAATGAATTCATAGAGCAATTGAAGAAAGTATTTGAAATGAATGATTTAGGCAGCATTTCTTACTTCTTAGGAATGGAAATACATCAAGTTTCATAAGGAATTTTTATTTCCCAAAAGAAATATGTTGCTGAAGTTTTAAAAAAAATTTGTTTAACAAGATGCAAGGTTGTAAGCACACCAGTTGTTCAAGGAGAAAAATTGAAAAAGGAAGATGGTTCTGAATTTGTTGATGCTTTAATTTATAGAAGCATAATTGGTTGTTTATTATATTTATCAGCTACAAGATGTAACATAATATATGCAACCGGTGTGCTATCTAGGTTCATGCATTCACCAACTGAAATTCATCTCAAGTTAGCAAAGAGTATCATAAGAAACATTCAAAGTACTATAGGTTTTGGTGTTTTTTATAGAATATTCACTGCCATAAAACTATTAGAATTCAATGATACTAATTGGGCAAGTTCACAAGATGACATAAAGAGTACCTCGTGATATTGTTTTACTTTGGGTTTAGGAATTGTATGTTAGAGTTTAAGAAAGCAAGGCTTACTGGCACAATCAATAGTAGAAGCAGAGTATATGGCTACCTCTGCTGTCGTTAACCAAGCTCTATGATTGAGGAAGATTTTGGAAGATTTCAAACTCAAACAATGCAAACCTACTGAGAATTTATGTGATAATAAATCTAAAATTGCTATGGTAAAAAAATCATGTCTTTCATGGAAAGACAAAGTATATAAAAATCAGATATCATGCTATTAGAGAAGCAGAGAAGGAAGGTGAAGTTCAAATGATGCACTTTACCAAAGCATTGCAGAAAAATAGATTTGAGTGGTTAAGGAAAAAACTTAGAATCCTTAACAGCTTGCATAAAGGAGGAGTAATGACAATAGCTTTTTCTCTGTTGTGATACTAAGTGTTGTTAGTTTAGTTCTTTTGTACTTGTGAATATAAAATTGTATGAATATCTTAGAATGGTTGAATGTTGAATGAAATTTGTCGTGGAGCTTACTTCAAGCCTTAATTTAGGAAAACATTTTCCTTAAATTATGGGAAGTAAGTATTGACTGAATTTTTGTAATCTCTATATATATTAATGAAAATTTATCAGTACGTGTTCCTTTACTTCTTTATTCTCATTTTCTCTTCTATTAAATTATGCTTTCACATGTACCAAGTACTCTATACCAAGATCAGTTGCTTTGAATTTTAAGAAAAATAAACCTTTAACAGGCTTGAATATTTATGCATCCAAAGATTGTACATAGAGGCTGTTTGCAAGCATTGATAATAAGACTAATGACTATATGATTGAACATTATAATCATAAGCACAAATGCTTCAAGGTTCACAAAAACAAGAGGATCACTAGTAAATATTCGAATGGATATTTTAGAAAGACATCGTTGCTAATGTGTACAACACCTTAGATATGATTGTAAGTTTTAGTAAGTGCAACAGGGTTAAAATGAACCTAAAAAAGGAAATGGAAGGTTACCATCATGTTAAATATGCACTTTTGAAAGATTATGTAGAGGAATTGAAGCTTATCAACCTTAGTAACACAACAACTATGATAATAGAAGATGATAACCATGTATTCAAATTTCTATATTTATTTTGATGCACTGAATAAGAGGTGGAAGGCTGGTTACATGCCAATAAGAAGGGGGGATGGTTGTTTTATGAAGACATTTTTAAAGGGACAACTACTGACAATAATTAGAAGAGATTGCAACAATCAATAATTTTTAATTGCTTAAGCAGTGGTGAAATAAGAGGACAAGCCTAATTGGATATGGTTTTTTTAAATGTTGAAATAAGATTTAAGGTTAATTAATATGAACTAGCTCACAATTATGTCAGAAATGCAAAAGGCAAACATGGTTAAGTAGTTGTTTTATTTCACAATTTTTTTTACAGTTTGTAATTGAAATTGAAATATCTTATGGTTTTTCTCTCAATTCATAGAAATGTGATATACCGAGAATAATTGAGGCAGTGAAGCAAAAACTTCCCAATGATGAACATAGATAGTGTGCAATGCATCTCTTCTTGGGATGGAAAAAAATAGAGAGGATATGAGCTTGGGAAGCAGTTCTATATATGTGCCAAGACTTTTATTTGCAATATTTCCATGATATTGGATCCCATTGTGTTTGATTATAATTTTAATGATAACAAAACATATAAATGAGTTAATTATGCTAACAATTTTATTTGAGTTAGTTAAGGCATGAGAAATCATGAACATTGCTAAATCATAGGTTTAACACATTTGAAAGACTTTAATGGAAAAGTTCAATGTGAAATTGGTACTCATATTAACATGAAGTGCATAGTTTGAGAAATGCATAAGCCAAAAGAACAAATTCCAAGTTGCAAAAAATGCAAAAGTAGCAGGCGCTACTAGAAAAGTCACAGCCATGACATGTGTCATAGGCACGAATGAGGAACTCACGGCCGTTACTAAGGAAGATAGTTGGCTAAGATCTTGGAAGAGAAAAACTTGCAGGAGCTATGGTGGAGTCGCGGACACTATTGTTGAGTCGCAACTGCTACTAAGGATCACAGAAAGTGATAGAAACTTCAGTCCTAAATAGGGCAATATTCGTAAGTGTGAATATTTCAGTAGCAGGTGCTACCAAAGATTCACAGCTATTACAAGTTAAGTCGTAGGTACAAGGGTGAAGGGCAAGTCTAAGGCTGATATTCACGAGCTTGACTAATCAGTCAAAGGTGCTACTGAGAGAACCTCAATTGGACAATAGTTTTAGTCCTAGGACGGGCAATATTCGAGGGTGAGACTGTGGCAGTCACAAGCACAACTTGAAAAAATCGTAGGCATAAAAGTTGATAGCTAATTATGAGGAGATTTTGTGTCGAAGAAGTCATGGCCATTATTGGTTAGTTGCATGCACAAATATATATAAACAGATAAAAGAACTAGCCATTGTGTAATACTTCAGTTAAACCTTAGAACCTGAACCATAAAGGGTAAACATAGAAGGTTCTTCCTTTGTTTGAAAGTTATGTATTATTGCATGTTTATGTTTGAATTGAATGTATATCCATGTTTTAGGAAGTATTATACGTGTAAAAGTGGTTTAAAGGCTGTTAGGAAGAAATCGGGAAAAATTGAATTTTTAGTGAACTAGGGGCAAAATGGTTATTTCATACCCCTTCGAGTTTTATGGAAATTAACATGATATTTGAAGGTAGAAAAGAATATTAGGACATGAAAATGATGATATTATATTTATTTGAAGATTTGTTGGAGAATTAAACTCGGTAGAAGATCAGTCTGGGCAAAACTGCTCGGATAAGGATCAAATTTGAACTAAGGGCAATTTAGTCTTTTCTTTTAAGTTATGAACTTATATGGTATATGCAAGCTTATGGTATCATCTTAGGCTTATCTAAATCAAACCATTGGATGAAAAGATGAAGAAATGGATGGTTGGATAGCTAGGTTTCACAATTTTTACCATAAACTCAAAGCATAGGATTATGCCATATGATATTTAGTTGATTTTCTTCACCTCTTCATCTTCCTTATCAATTCACCAACCAAATTTTCTCTCTCCTCCATTGCTAAGTTTCGGCCAACCTTGAATAAAACCAAAGATTGTTGTTTTCTTCTATTTTTTGATAGAAACCAACTAATTCCATCCTTTTAAACATAAATATAGCTTTAGATTCTAAGGAAAAACAGGAAAAAGCAAAGAATCAAAACTTGGAAGTTTTTGAAGAACTTTTGGTAAGTAAGTGATTTTACCATTCTTTTGGTTTAATTAGGTTCTTAAGATGTTCTTTGATGTTATTTAGTATCAAAAATGAGTTTTGGTTGGAACAAAAATCAAAAGTTGGAATGAAACCCTAATAGGAAGAAATATGAATCAAAGTGTTGTTTTGATAGATTGTTTTGTTCAAATGAGTTGTATTTGATATGAATTAGTAGTTAAATGATAGAAACAGATCCCTTTGGTTGTTTTTTCACCTTGGCCGGATGTGAGGTGCTTAAATAATGGATTTGTACTTTGGTGTTGAATAGGTTTAAAGGCTTAAATGATGTGTATTTGATGTGTTTAATATGAATTAATGGTCATTTGATGGAAAGAAAATCATTTGGAAGAAGTTTCATTTTGGCCGAAATTGATGATGATGTTTAATGGTTTGATTCTTTGATGTTTATAGGTTTGAATGACTAAATATTATGTAATTGGTGTATATTTATGTTGTATGTTTGATTGGTGTTGAAAAATGGATGAATGGAATGATTTTCATTTAGGTGGAACCATATGGAGTTTGTTAGTTTAATGTGTTAGGCTAATACAATTGAGAAAGTAAGGTTTGAATATAGTTTAATGGTGTAAATGATGTAAATGTATAAGTTCAAAAATGAAAATGTTGATTGATATAAGTACTTGGAAAGCATATATTGAAATTGGTGTATGTTTAATATGATAAGATGAACTAAGTGTTTATAAGTTCTTCATTTGGCATTATAGTGATGAACATGTGAAATAAGAATGAAATGTGGTGATAGAATTGCATTTGATGCATAAAGGAATAGAAGTGTCAATTATGTAATATAGAGTCTTTGGTGTATAACATATGTGCTTATGTATATTGATATGCTTTGATATGTGTTTTGATGTGAATGTATTGATTATAAGTCTTACCGGAGTGATTTTATTAATATATGAGAGACTTCCCAAGTTAGGGCTGCAGACGGCGAGTCACGAGCCAATTAGGCCTGTTGAGGAATATTGGAAATTTTGTTTAAGGTGAGTCTATATATATGATTCATGCATTATTCATTCATAAGTCATGCATTTATGCATATAAAATGATATCCTTGCTTGAAAACCATTAATGACATACTTTTGGGCAGTTTTACTAAAATGACCTAAAACAGAGCTGCCAAAATGTTTGAAACTGACCTAAACTTTGATTCTGTATAAAATTTATTCTGAAAGGCTTTTTGATGTCAAATCAAGATTAGTTGCTTATTATATACATATATTTATCAATTGTATAAAGAAATTTCCATGGAAATATTGATTTCAAGGAAAACCAGAAAGTGCCTGAAAAATGAGAAACGGATCTATAATTTAGGGGTGTCAACTGCGCTGGCGCAACTAGGCCCTGGAGATCAAAATTTTCATATTGAGCTATATTGTTCCTTTGATCTTTATGATATTATTTAACACCATTAAAGTCATATTTGAGACTTAATATTTATATATTCATACTATATGAGATATTTGTATATAATATTATAATAGGACTACTTCGATGGTGTAGTGAGTAAATCCATCGGCTGTGTACACAGATATATGTATATATGCTCTGACCTTTGCTAGGGAGGGTAAAATTCTCTATGCCATGGTGTGATTGGATGGAAATGGTGTGATTGGATGGAAATGTGAAGGAAGAGAAGTGAAGTAAAAGTATACTATTATATTATGATATGTTACAGATAACTCATTCCTGTTATATTATATGCATTATAGTTCATGATATGTATTTCACCATTCCATTATAAGTTATTGACTATTTACAGATCATTAATGGATAGATGTGACTTTTCATGAATAATATTGCATATTTATATATTTAGATTCACTGAGTATAATCTTATACTCACCCCAAAGTTGTCAAATATTTTCAGGACCTCGGTGAGGCAGATATCCATTGGCTATATCATCTTCAGCCTTGGATTTCAAATGTATGTAATAAGGTTACTCCTGCGTATAGATGTTCCTTGCTGTAATGTATATAGGTCTTGGATTGGCTAAGAGTTTAATGTTTCTAATATAATCAAAATGTTAACCAAGTTCGATATGAGAAAGTAAATGATGTATATATATGATATGAGATGTGAATATAATTATTGAAGTGCTTATTGAGTTGCGTTGATTAATGGAGGTTATAAGGGTATGTATGTTTATTTGGAAGTGAAATTCTTAGGTTCTTGCGGAAAGATTAAGTCAGAGTTATAGAGGAAACTCTGTCAATTTTTCTGTAAGAATCTTATGATGTTTTAGAAAAATATTTACCACCTAAAAAGTATCATATATTTAAGGAATGATTATTAATGATTTTATTAGTTTGTAAAAGTTAAGTTAAAGTAAAAGAATGGGTTCTTCGAGGTATTGGTTGCCTTGGCATTTCCCGTACCTTAGGACCATCATAGTCTAAAATTAGACTGTGACAAAATCTTTGGTTATTACCAACCTAAAAGTAAAACCATAAAGAATAGTTAATAAAGGTAAGCCAAGCATTTGAAGGGCAATTCAAAGGTAGCCTAACAATCTTTTTTGTATATGTCTCTAAGCACTATCACTAGAATAACCATCATTTCTAGAAGAAAAAAAAATATTACAAGAATATATATGATACTTACTGACAATAATTCAAATACAAATTAGCAAATCTATCAAGAAATTATAATAGAAATCTTTAAGATTAATTTGAACCATGCTTAATTAGTTTAGTATCACAACACAAAATCTAATATCAATAAGAGAATGATGCCATAAACCCTATGCTGGCCTATAAATATTAATGAATAAATATTAGTGGAAACTAACAACTTAATAAATCAAGGTGTAGTTTGATAAAAAAAAAAAAAAACTGAAAACAATAAATATAATTTAATAAAAAGTCAATAAGAAGAAAAAAATAAAAAATAGATTTGATTAAATTTCAATCAAGAAAGAGAGCTAACCTAGGTGACCTCTGCAGAGCTTACACAAAGGATCACAACAGTAATATTAAGAATCAAACCTCCCTTATATTTCCAACCCATCTCTCCAATTACTCTTAAACTAAAGAACATGTATGGTTTTCCTCTCATATATACATGTTTTGAGTACAGTTGCATAATCAAAGATTGATGTTCTGTTTCTTAAAAACAATAAGTTGCATAATCAAAGATTGATGTTATGTTTCTTAAAAATAATAAGTTGCACAATCAAAGATTGATGTTCTGTTTCTTAAAAATAATAAATAAATAAATAAAAGACCAAGAAGAATTTATTTTCTTAGGAAATTAATAAACAGTTTTGAACCTCAATTTTCTACTACCACTAAACTTTTAACCCAACAAACAATAAGGCCTTCAGTATTTTGGTTCACTTTTATAGATGGTTAATTATGTCACACCCCAACTCCAGTGGTGCGACGGTCCTAGGGCAAGGGTAGACTTAAGGTCACCATAAACCTGTAGAACTCACATATAATAAATCTCATCATCATTATATAAATTACAACATCATATATTATCATACAATGATCATGTCCCTACATACAATTAAACATCAACCATATCTTCTCTATTATCATTTCATAGCTTTCTCTTATTCCTTAATGATCAAAAGATGTATCTCACATCACTAAGGAACAAGAGTACCTAAAAGGTAACATTCATACATCAAAATATACTAGTATCCTCAATGACTAACTACAGAGCTCTAGATTATACTCCAATACATATTGTGTCATAATACCATTAAATGAATATACAAAATATCTCAAAAGTTATTATAATGAAGCTTCTTGGGATAAATAAGTCAAGAAGCCCGATCCTCTCTATTAGCTCCCTCACGAGCTATGCTATCACCTGAAATCCACAGAAGAGGAGTGAGTCTTCAACTCAGTAAGACATGAACATTATAAATCAAGAATCTGAATATCGAATCATGGTCATGAATAAATATCTATACATATAGGAATGAAAGAATTATAAGTTTTACTTGAAGAAACATGGATGCTCATAATAATTTGGTTATATCAAATCATATCATAAATCAAATTGTCACAGCCTAACTTGGAAGCCATGACGGTCCTAGGGTACGGGTGATGCTTATGCTACCAGTACCGCGAAGAACCCATAAACTATACTATATGGCATGCATACACAAATAAGCTTAATATAGCTTAAACAATTTAAGAAAAATCGGGCAGCATCTC
>CANXYC011328616.1:0-13742 GCA_948193065.1 Aleurites moluccanus
GTAATGGAACACAGGCTGCCAGTAAAGGTTTTTATTGGCAAAACCTAAAACTTGGAAATTTGAGGAATTTTCTTTAATACAAGTATAAGTAATGTAATTTTATGTTAAATAGTATCTAAATGGAAATTAATTGGATATGTAGAGTAAAAAATGAATGAAAGATAGTGATGAGTACTATATCCATGTGAGCAATGAACCAAGGAAATGGAATTGGGAACGAAAAGAATAAGTGCAATTAGAAGTGCTTAGTGAGGTAAGTAATGTACATATATCAATGCTTTATCTTATTCCATTGGAATTATTGAATCCTTCTACTTTGGACTTTTATTCATTCTAAATTGGCTTTGCTAAAATTTGATTATATCTATATATATGAATTACATGAACTTCCCTACTTATCTTTATTACTTGAATATCTCTTCCATTGACTCTTGATTATTGATATAGAACCTTAAATATGATTATTTGTTATATGGCTATTCTATGTGAATCCTATTGTTATATTGATATGATTATGATAGAAAGGCCCACCGATGGGGTAGGATTTACTATATCGGTATTGTGTATAATGAGTATTCTATGCGGACCCTAGCTAGGAAGGGGTAAGGTCCTGGCCATAAGGTCTGATCAATCTTATGCTCAAATTGATTGATTGCTACCATGATATATAGCTTTTCTATGTGAATTATATGGACCCAAAATTTTATGTCATACTTCTTACTATTAATATTGACTCATTGATTCATTGAGCAATGACCTATGTATTTCATATTTCTTTATTGGCATCATCTCTATCTATTTATTGTAAACTAATATTCTCAAATATATCTTGCTAGCCTTTCTTTATTATTGAGAGGAAATGAGCTTATAAGCATGATATATGTATTTTACTCACTGAGTTATACTCACCCTATTGTGGTTTATAATTTTTACAAGAATGAGATAGAGAAGGTTAATTCCAAGTCAATTCTTTTCCGACTTGGGACGTCAAGTATATTGAGGTAGAATTTTATTCTCTAAAGGTCATTAGTGTCAACTCTTAGAGCTCCATGGTACTGTCTATAATTGGGTGATTAAGTGCTATAATAATATATGAATAGTGAAGTAATTGACAATTAAGTGATTTGCTATTAAAGCTTAGTAATGAATGATTATAATGTATAATGCCTAATGATAGCCATAGCAAAGTGATAAAGACAGTGAATACTGAAAAGGCTAAAAATAAAATTTATATGTTATGAAAGAGATTTAACAGTGCCATGTATGTCTGTGTAAACTGTGAAGTTGAGGGTATAAGGATGGTAAATTATTGGGAGTGTAAATATAATTCTTGTGCAGGTTGTGTAATTTTTTTTTAAAGACCTAATTTTTGGTCGGAAATAACATTAAAATTACAAAGAAAACTCTGTCAAAATTTTATAAAATTAACAAGTAATAAATTAAATTTAAGTATTGATGAGTGAATTAAGAATGATTGATTGTTATATGGATTGTTAGCGGGTTCTACGGATTTTCGGTGACCTTAGGTCTACCCATGCCCTAAGACCGTTACATTCTAAAAGTGGGATGTCACAAAAGGAATAAGAAAAAAATATCATAAACTTTGGCAACGATGATAAAGAAGATAAAGATTCTACATTGCCTATTCATCAACATCAAGAACCATATCATCCAAGAGTTAGAAATGAGGTTAAATACATTCCAATTATTGGTGATCCGAACCTAGCAGTGAGAACAAGATCAAAAGTCTATAATACTAGTAAATATGTTGTTTTTCTTTCACAAGTTGAGCCAAAGAACGTAAAAAAAGCTATTGATGATGATCATTGGATCATGATGAAGCAAGAATAGCTTAACCAATTTGAAAGAAGCCAAGTGTAGACATTGGTTCCAAGACCACAAGACCATCAAATAATCAGTACAAAATGGATATTTTGTAATAAGTTGGATGAATATGAAATTGTGGTGAGAAACAAAACAAGGCTAGTTGCTCAAGGATATTCTCAAGAAGAAGGTATTGATTACGATGAAACTTATGATCTCGTAGCTAGACTAGAAGCAATAAGAATGTTACTTACTTATGCATGCTTTAAAAATTTTAAACTTTATTAAATGGATGTCAAAAGTTTTTTTATAAATAGTTTTATACAAGAAGAAGTTTATGTTGAACAACCTCCCACTTTTGAAAATGAAAAATATCCAAACCATGTTTTTAAACTTTCAAAAGTTTTATATGGTTTGAAACAAGCTCTAAAAGCTTGGTATAAGAAGTTAAGTAACTTTTTTCTTGAAAGTGATTTTTCAAAAGAAAAGTTAATGCCACACTTTTTATGAAGAATGATAAGAAAGACATTTTGGTTGTACAAATATATGTTGATGATATTATATTCAG
Source organism: Aleurites moluccanus (assembly GCA_948193065.1). Taxonomy (NCBI): domain Eukaryota; kingdom Viridiplantae; phylum Streptophyta; class Magnoliopsida; order Malpighiales; family Euphorbiaceae; genus Aleurites; species Aleurites moluccanus. The sequence goes on from CANXYC011328616.1 coordinate 2,393, forward strand.
TGCTACTAATGATTTGCTTTGCAAGAATTTTTTTCTAAGACTATCAAAGGTGAATTTGAGATGATCATAGTGGGAGAACTCAATTTCTTCTTGGGATTGCAAATTAAGCAACTAAAACATGGAATCTTGATCAACCAATCCAAGTACACCAAGGAGTTATGGAAAATATTTGGAATGGAAAATACAAAGTCTCAACCTACTCCTATAAGTACTTCAATTAAACTTGAGGTAGATAACAAAGGTAAAGTATAGATTTTAAACTCTATAGAAGTATGATCATAACTTTATTGTATTTAACTGCATCTAGACCTGACATATTATTTAATGTTTACACGTGTGTACGTTTTCAATCTAATCTTAAAGAATCTTATCTAGCCAGATTTAAAAGAATAATGAGATATCTTGTGGACATACCAAACTTAGATTTGTGGTATCCTAAAGGATCTTTATTTGATCTTTATGGCTACTCTAATGAGGATTATGGAGGATATAAAATTGATAGAAAAAGCACTAGTTGTACTTGTCAATTTTTGGGAAATATGATAGTATCATGATTTTCTAAAAAATAAAACTCAGTTGTATTATCTACCACTGAAGCTGAATATGTGGCAGCAACAATTTTTTGCACTCAACTTCTTTGGATGAAAACACAACTAGAAAGATGAAAACACAACTAGAAAATTTTGGATATATTTTAAATTGCATTCCTATAAAGTGTGACAATACAAGTGCCATTAATCTTTTCAAAAATCTAGTTCACCACTCACACACTAAGCGTATAGACATTAGATATTATTTTCTTAAGAATCATATTTACAAAGGTCATATTAACATTGAGTCTATGGAAACAAAACAACAATTGGTCTAGGTATGATTAATACCTCTCAAATATGAAATCTATACATTTCATGGTGAAAATCATTGCTTGTTACATGACTTGATATTTTTTATGATTATGTGCTAATTATATAAATCTTTGCATGAATTATTGCATAATGTGATGATTAAATACATTTGATGTGTATTACATGTGTTTATGACATTTTGATCGTAATATACATCAAAATATTGCTATTATAGAATATCATAATCATGCATTTAAGTTATAAGTGATTAAAGCTCAAAATTCCCTCAGCTTTCTATCTTTATTTGGCATAACACCCATTACCTAAGCCTAATGCCCGTTATCTAAAATTTAGGCAGATACTAAAAATTCACCCATTACACTTAGTAACATCTTTTATAACCCTAGGTGTAACGATCGTTACAGTGCGAGATTATAAAAGGCATTGTCATTTTACAAAAGACATATGGACAATCCTTTTAAAATGCTTTCATCTCTCACAGAACCTTTTACCCTAAAATCTCTTATATATATTCAGAAAAAAGGATGTTTAAGCAATGTTGCATAAGAAAAACATGGAATTCAATTTGAGTCTATCTCACAAAAAGAAAAATACAACGTTTTGCGCCAAAGAAGAATAGTATATGTATGTCTTATTTTTGCCTCAGCACTTGAAGAGCAAATGGAAGCTATTTTGACTACCAGACTTCCTGCACTCAAAGCAAATGTTCAAGCCTTCATGTCTGACATTCAATAGAAGGTACAATGAATAAATGACAAAATGGATGCTATGGAAAGGAATTTGAATGACAAATTGACTAGATTATATGATCAGCTTACTGCATTTGGCAACATTTAAGAGAGGATTCTGGATATTCTCACATCTATCTGAATATGCATATCTCTCACCTTCCTCTTCAACTCTCAGTCGCTCCTTTTAAATCTTAACTTTTAAAACAAGAACAATTTCTATTGAGCTTTAATTATTTTAGCTCATTTTGTTGCATGCTTTTATATTTTATTTGGCACACTATAATTTTATTTTGGCCAAATATGCATGCAAAAGTACATTCTCTATTATGTTTTTGCTTATATTTTGGGATGTTATTTGCACTCTTATATATGTTTGTTATTTCTTATGGTTGCTCTTATGTATATATATATAGTTGTTCCTATGATTCCGAAATGTTTGCTATTTCTTGCTCCTTTTTGTATTGATGACAAAAAGCGAGAAAAATATGTAATTGTTATCAACTAACTTGCAAGTATACATTTAATGTATTTAACAGGTTAATGAATGCTTACAACATTTACATTATGAAGAAATATTATAATTGTTACTAACTTGCAAGTGTATATTGAATGCATTAACATTGAGATGCTAAATACAATGAATGATGTTGTTGAAATACTAAAAAAGTATTTATGATATTAGTTGGCAGGTTGATGCCTTAAATCATATATTGATTGGACGTTTTGATATTGAATAGTAAGCATAGTTTATGGGGGAGCTTATTTCTTTTAAACTTAATTTTATGATATGATTTAAGGAGTTTTATCATCATTAAAATGGAGAGATTCTTGACCCTTTGATGATTTTAATGATGAGTTACAAACTCTTAAATGTCTATGTGTTGTACTGAAAATTCATAATCTTGTATTTATTTGATCTTATGATTATTTGCTCCTTTAACTATTATCTTTATGCATTATTTGATCATATGATTACTAACCTCAATTGTACTTAAAAGTACAAAAATTTAATATGATTGTGTCTATGTTAAGTTACATTTTGCAGGATCATATAACGACCATTACGAATATGTAACGATCATTATCTGTTTTTTATGAGATTGGCCAAAAAGATGCAGAAACATTTTAATACCTGTTACATTGTTGGAACGCCTATTACACTTTAGTAACAACTATTACAAGAAGAATGTTAAAATTTGGCAAAAGTTATAGAAATAATTTTAACGCTCGTTACTAAATAGAATGCCAGTTACAGAAGAATTGTTGAGGAATTGAGAAGAAGATACAAAGAGCATTATTATCAAGCATTATAGTTCTTCATGCTAGTTATGCTTTATACAAAATGACTGTTACAATGTGATATCGCCCGTCACTGGTGGTTGGACAGTCACATTAGACGGATTTATTGAAATTTATTGTTGTTGGTAACCTTTTTCAAGACTTGATTAGTATTAAATGAAATCCAAACGGTCATAATTTATTACAAGGAATTGAAGATTATAAATATATGATATTTTAAAGATTAAAGAAACTTTTGCAAGCCAAGAATTTACTATTCAATACAATTATATTGAATTTACTCTCATCTTCAATTTCTTTGTAACCGTGAACACTTTGAGTTCATAACTTGTATTTTTTGTGTATATCCTAACTTATGCTAGTTAAAAAACTTTGTGCTGTTATTTGTAAACCTTTGTAAAGCATTATGAGGTCTTGATATTGACTTTGAATATCTTGTGAGTATTTGTGGAGAAAGACTAGATTATTAGGAAAACAATTATAAGGAAGGGCACCCTTGGAAACTATTGCAAAGCGTGGGTTGTGAACCCATTATAGTGAAACCTCAGTATCAAATTGATATCAAGAGAAGTGGACATAGGAGAGGGCTAAACTCTAAACCATTATAAATTGTCTAAACTTTCTCTAACTCGGTATTACTTTACTTAAATTTATATTGGTTATCATTACAATTGAGTTTTATTTGTCCTTAAATTCTTTATATTCCTATTCATCCCTTCTAGGAATATTTCCATAGTGAAATTACAAATAACATATTGATAGATTAATTTACGTCATGCCTTTGTGAGGCCTTTCCCGAACACCAAAATACTCATTAAGGGGGCGGTTTCCCACAAACTAAAGGCAACTTTTGCCTTGCATTTTCAAATTAATATTTAACTTTTATTTTGGAATTTAGTAGAGTCGCTACCTTCATTTTTAAGGGAAAAATAAAGAAAGCCCAATTTGATTTCAATTTAAAGCACAAGGATAAAATCACTAGACCTTCGAATCGGGACTGATTTCGGGAACTAGGTTTTCAGTTTTAAGTAACTATCATTTTGGCTTTCCATTTAATAATGAACTTATGAAAATAAAGTTTCATGAAAAAGTATAAGAATGACATTAATAAGATGGATGACAATTATAAGAATCATGAATGAAGCATAATAAAGCATATATATAACTTTAAAGTAAAGAACATAAAATAAAAGAGGTTTAATTACATCCAAAAACTTATAATAGGGGATGTTAACTCTAGCTCTCAATAGAAATTCTAGGTTAATCACGCATTCCCCAAAATAAAATTATAATAAGATAGATTTATTAAGGAAAGGGAGAGTTTTTGGTGTTTTTGGATTTGAAGCTATGAAATAGCTTACCTGTGTATCCCATTGAATGGTAATCAAAACCCACGTAGTTCTCCTTTCTTACGAAGGAGGTTTGATTCGATTTTAAGAAAAGTTCGATTTTATGGTTCTTTTAATTGATTTACATTAATTAATTTTAAGGTACGAACACGATACCTTACTTTGAGATTGGCTTTATGTTGCGGTTCCTTTAATTGATTTACACCAATTAATTTCAATGTACAAATATGATACCTAGCTTCGAGGGAGATGCCTTCTTAGAGTTTGCCCAAATTGGAGTTCCACTTTGGATTTTATAGAAATTAGCACCATGAATTGCTTTGAGTTGATTGGATTGTCGAGTCAATTGGATTGATGCTTCTAGATTGACTCAAAGAGAGATCGCTCTAAGTCTTCTATTCTTTCCACTCAAAGAGAGTAGAAGAAATTGGTTCAAAATCAAAGATTGATGAACCGCTTATAATAATAATAAAAAAAAGCTAAATATAGGGGGGAGAAGAGAGAGTTAACTAAGAAAACTTGACTTAGCTGTTTTGGTTTAACTAAAAGAGAGTTGGTGTGTTTTCAGAAGTAAAATGAAACTTGTATTTATAGAAAAACGTTTGAGGGTAAACCATATTGAAAATCAATGTGGGATTCACGTTTTGATTTTAGTGGCACCTGAGCTGAAGCTTGGCGGTAGCAGGCAAGAGCATTAGCAGCAGAAGAAAGCTTGGCTAGCGATAAGGCTTGGCCTTGGTGGCGCCGTCGCCAAGTGCTTCGTATGCCACTGACGGAGCCACCAGCTAAGCTTAGCACTGCCACCAAAGCCAAGGTTGGTTGCTACCAAGCTTTTTTTATGCTTATCCAATCCAATTCGAAGTGGTTTAACATCCGGTTGACGTTGATCAACTTGGCATGGTCTGGTTTATCTGTATTCAGGGTCGACTTTGATCTTCGGTCAGTTGCTAGTCAATCAAGGTTGACCCAAGTTTGCTTAGGGTGCAAAATCACATGTTCACAGCTTTCCCCCATCATTTTTACCTAAGTTTGAAGGGTAAAGGTGATAGTAGTGAACATGATGAGATCCTGTCTGTTTGAAATGAGATTTGTGCATTCTGCTTGTATTTTGAAGTGTCTGTCAATATGTCGATATGTTCTGCCAACTTTGAGCTTTTTCTGAGTTTTTCAAAATTTTCTAGTTCTGGTAATTTTTGAATTGCAAAAGTGTCCTTATCTGATTTAGGAAAATGATAGCTCTAAAAATAGAGAAAAATCATATGGTTCTGATGGCATTGATGGTGCTACATTATGAGTTGAAATGGATTTAAAATAGCGATTCCAGACTTTTTCGGGCTGTGAAAGGATATGATGGTCATTATGAAGATTCTTAAAAATGGGTATAAACAGGGGGTTCACCCTCCCATTCTCTTCATCTTTAATTATTTTCTTCAATTTGCTTTTCTCTCTAAAGCTTATCTCTCTATATTGTCTCTCAAATTTTCTTTATGGATTCTAAAGTTGAGTCTGCTCCATCTAGGGGACACCGAAGTTATGAGGCTCCATGGGAGAATGACAATCCCGAGAATTTACTGCAAGAGCCTGAGGAGCACATCTTTTGGGATGGCAGGATCGAGATATTTTTCTATCTTTTGTTCTTTCCTTTTCTGCACGGTGCTTCTTTTATTCATTTATTTCTTGTTGCCATTTTCTGTTTTTAGTACATGACCATAAGAAATAGAATGAGTAGGTTAAACCTCACCTATATAGTAGAGAGCATAGGTACTGTCATATTGAGTTATTTGATTGTACCGATTGGGTTTGTGTCATTTCTAGAACTGAAACCCTCTCATGAGAGTAACATTGCCTTGATCAAGACATGGACTGAGCGATGGTGGGATACCACCAACAACTTATATTTTTCATGCGATGAGCTGACTGTGACTCCTATGGATTTGTGTATACTGACTGGGCTACGATTTGGATCTTGCCCACTTGAGACCTACCCTGATTGGCGAGTTTTATTTTCTCCAGAGGATATGGTGAGATTATTAAAATAGGATCCTTCCCATATCCGGAGTAGGGATGGAAAAATACCCCGACCCAGTGGGGATCCTCCCTGCCCCACACCGGTCAAAGAGGAGAATCCCTGTTTTAATTGGGTAATGGGATGGGGATGGAAAAAATCCAAAAACTTTTAGTGAGTATGAAGTGGGGATGGAAATTATATGCCCCACCTTAAACCCGCCTTGCCATATATATATAAGAAATAATTATCTTTTTATAGTATGGTTAAACTTTTAAAAAATATAGTTATTAATTATTGATTATTAACTTTAAAAATTATAGTTACTACATATTTTGTTAAATAATTAAGTTATGAAAAAATTATTTATAGAAGAAATTTAATAAATATATAAGATTTAAATTATTATTATTATTATACTTTGAAATATAGATATTAGATCGTTTATTTGCTAGTTATCAATCTTATAACATTATTTTTAAATAGTTATAGAAAAATTTGTTACAATGTTATGATTAATATTTATTTTTTATTTAAATTTTAATATATTGAACAATAAACATCAATTTATATAGTATAATTTTATAATAAAAATTCTAATAAGTTTATATGAAAATCATCAAAATTTCTAATAAATTTATTAAAAATTATTTTTTTATTTAATTGAATATCTAATTTTTTATAGAGAACTTTTTAATTAATTTAGTTTTAAATGTTAAATACAACTCAAAAAAAGAATGAATGAATAAATTATATAAGATGTAATATTCATTTTTTACAAGAAAATCATGTCCCATGAGGTCCCGTGGGGACTCCAATACCCGTGGGAATGGTGATGGGAATGGGGCGGGGATAGAATGAGGTTTTAACGTATAGGGACTAGAATGGGAATAGTAAAACACACCCCATTGCAATTCCTAATCTGGAGTACTGTCACGCGCACTTGACTGTAGGCATATTTTGAGAGATATGAAGCCTTTTAGTGGAGAGCTTCTAGCGGCTGAGCCTGTTGCTTGACTTATAATGTTGATATTAGCGGGTTGTACCTTTGCCCATACCCGTCGAGATTCTGAAGATCTGAATATCCTTACTAACTTATTGGATTTGTCACAGCTTGGGTCATATAATTCGGCTGAAGCTATTCTGAGCACCATGTATAGGAAGATGATTGATCTGTCCTATGAAGCACTTACTTCTTTTGGAGGGAAATTCCTTACTTGGAAGGTATATTTCTTCTTTTTGTCTATTTCATATTTCTGCCTGTTATGACTGTCTACTTATTTGACTGTCTGCTTGTATGATTGTCTGCTTATATGACTGTTTGCTTGTTTAACTATTTGCTCATTGTCTACTTGTCTAACTGTCTTCTCATTATGATTTTTTTGCCATTTTTCAACTTTGGGTTTATGAGTATTTTCCCACACTAGCTCCTATGTTGGATGCTCATCAACTGGATGTGTTCCCAGCTGGCATTAGATGGAACGGGGAACATAGGATGAGACCTCTCAAGCATGACTTTCGCACTGTCAGGGCAATCTTTGGTAGTCTGGATGCTTCCCAGGTATTTTTTGATTTTTCCTTCTTTCAATTCTGACTTGAAGTTCTGACTATGACTTGTTTGTGCAAAGGCAAATGACCCTTTTTCGACCAGGATAGATCTGATGACAACTATGCTACACAATTGCTTTCTTATGTCATTCTCTTGGATGCTAGTTTGTTCTCCATTCTACAGACTATACTATATGAGGGAGAGAGTCATAGTTCAGACATTGGGTGTCACACCCCAACTCTAGTGGTGCGACGGTCCTAGGGCAAGGGTAGGCTTAAGGCCACCATAAACCCGTAGAACACTCATATCCTGGATCTCAATCATACAATATATATTCACGTCAAATACATATATCATTACAATACTTCATTCACTTATATTCACTATCATATAATTTCCTCTTGTTTCTTACTGATCAAAAGATACATCCCACAACACTAAGGAACAAAGGCAACCCAAAATGTAATAGTTCATACATCAAAATAATATCATCCTCAATAACTAACTATGGAGCTCTAGAGTATACTCCCAATACATACAGTACCATAATACAATTCAATGAATTTATATATATCAAAATAATTACAATAGAGACTTCTTGGAGGAATGTATCAAGAAGCTCGGTCTTCTATATTAGCTCTCTCTCGAGCTACACTATCACCTAAAATCCACAGAAGAGGAGTGAGCCTTCAACTCAGTAAAATATAAACATGCAATATAAAAGAAATATATTAATCCAAGGGAAGGGTCAATCCAAGGAACATGGGTAAGAAAATATCATATGGTTATGCTTACAAGAACAAAAGTACTCACAATCGAATAGCACTATCAAATCACATGATAGAACTACAGAGTGCATCAGTAGCCTTGCTACCTATCACAACATAGCGCATCGGTAGTCCTTGCTACCTTATCTTAAACGCATGCTTGGCCAAGCATACTCTTAGAGCTCATGGTCCCCTCTAGGTTGAACAATGATAAAAATCCTATCATCTAGGTTCCCAAAGTGCACAATGGACCAATGAATTTACTCTCATTGGAAAGAGCATTCTATCCATAGAGTCATATGGTTGCAATCTCACAAGAAACATATTGGTCACAAGACCATCAACATATAATATAAATTCAGTCATGTTAACAAATAGGTTTCATATGAACTTGATCCAAGGAAAGATAACCAAGTCATTTACAATATATACATGGTAATCACATGAAATAAATTATCATTTTGGTTGGAAATATTTTTGAATTTTCAATTGATAGGTCAGAAATACAATACCATATAATATATGAATCATATATGTGAACATTAGGAAGGTTTTGGACAATTCATTTCAAAGAAGCAATACATATATGCAATGTTCATACTTAGCTCAAAGCAATTTATCCTCAGTTACTTGTACAATCAATAATTCTTTTTTAATTTCTTGAATCCTCTTATCCCTATGACATTACCCCAAATGTTCAAAATTAGGGTTTCCTCAATCAACAATACATAATACAATTCTCTACCATTTTAATCATCTTACAGCCTCTATTATTGCTTCCTAACATCAATTTAATTAATCCCTTAAGAAAATCTGAAGTTTAAGAATTTGCTTACTGTTCATGTCACTATTCATTAAGTTCCATAAATTCTGATATCTTGAATATTAATCAAAATTAATAGTCTTAAATACTTATCATAGAGTCTATATACTCATATAGATCTATTCTATTTATCAAAAATTCTTAATCTAAAGAGAAAATAAAGTTTGGAGAAAATTACCTTATTTTCCCTAAAACTAAGTTCCTGAAGAGTCTAACTTGAAAATAATGATCACAGCCTTAAAGGCGCTAACTTAATGATTTAATGCATTAATTTCGAGTATTAATGCATTAGAAGCAATTGGGACAGATTTGAGAAATATAGGAGAAGAAACGAGAATGAACAAAGAAAAGAGAAAAAGAAGATATCGTAAAAATAGCTACTGCTTCTCCCTTAAAATAAGGTATTGCCTCTCAGCTTCCCACTTCGCCTGACTCACTTTGCCTATTTCCACTTCGCATATGCCACCTCAGCAATGCCTCTTCGCCAAACTTGCCTCGCCTAACTCCACTTCGCATATGCCACCTCGGCAATGCCTCTTCGCTAAACTCACCTCGCCTAACTCCACTTCACATATGCCACCTCTACAATGCCTTTTAGCCAAACTCGCCTCGCCCAGCTCCACTTCGCATTTGCCACCTCGGCAATGCCTCTTCGCCAAACTCGCCTCGCCTAACTCCACTTTGCAGATGCCACCTCGGCAATGCCTCTTTGCCAAACTCGCCTCGCCTAACTCCACTTCGCATATATAGCAGATTCTCCCGAGCTAGAACCCCTTCCTCGTCAACTCATACTAAACCAGCTCGCAAATGAGCTACAAACATCCAAACTCCCTGATTCTATTTGTCACTTAAAATAGACACTCAGGGGTCCAACATATCCTAAATTTAAATCAAAAGGACATCTACACAAATTATGGTGAATTTCTAAAGTTCACCTTGACTTTATTACTAAAAATCATCCGCACATGTCTGATTAATTTCAATCTCAACTGAGCTATACTTATCCAATTCCCCTGAAATTTTACAGTCAATAATATAACACATAAAGGAACATTTCTCATATTTACACCTTTGGCTCATTCAGCCTCAAATATTTCCAGAAAAATAAACATTCTAAGATTTCCTGCAGAAAATCGTAAACCATACAGGATCTGGTCGAGGAGGCATATCTCCTCACTCACACAAAATTTCCAAAACAATTTTACAGATTTAGAAATAAAATTTTGCATCTCACATGATTTACACTTTTCTAATTTATTCCTTTAAAGCCTCAAAACTGACTCATCAAATTATTCCTGCATACCAAAATTTTGAAATTTCTCCAAAACATTTATCCACACATCTCAAAAATCAGAAATGAAAATAAAACAAAAATAAAAATCAAACATTTATTGTTCGTATTACATTCTTCCCCCCTTAATTAAATTCATCCTCGAATTTAAATAACTTACCTTAAACTTGAAATAAATGGGGATACTTGGCTCGCATAGGTGTCACGGCCTAATTTTAGACCATGACGGTCCTAGGGTACGGGTAATGCCAAAGGCAACCAGTACCTCGAAGAACCCATGCTTTTATTTAAATTAACTTTTACAATCATTACTTAACCTGTGACACATTTAGGTGATAATTTTTTTTTAAAACATCATAATATTCATGCAGACAAACTGATAGAGTTTCCTTTATAACTCTGACTTAAGCTATCCGTAAAACATATAAATTGCACTTCCAAAATAGCATACATCCCCTTATAAACTCCAGTAGTCAATCACAACTCAATATGCACTTCAATATTTGAAATCATATCTCATATCATATACATATCATATAAAGTTCTCATGTCATATATATGTACATCATATACATATTCATATTATATTTGGTTATCATATGATCATATTGACATTTTACTTAAGTCAATCCAAACCCTTTATACATTATATACCAAGGAACCTCTATAC